>PVJA010016685.1:0-43156 GCA_004027025.1 Myocastor coypus
AATTACTATGTTCCCCAGGCAGAGGCATTTCTAGTGACTCACACTGGGCCATTCATTTCACACACAAGGTTAGAGAGGCTATGTGAGGATTTTGTAAAATTCTGGGCTTGTCTATTTCAATTATTAACTGAGAAAGATCCACAGGATGGGATTAAAAGCCTGCTGGGCCAACCATGTGATGATGGGTCAGCTGTGACACAACTGGCCTTAGGTGAGACTGCATTGATCACCTGACCTGCATATACCTGGTGGGCCCCGGTAATATCAGGAGTCTCCTCTAATTAACATTACTTTAGGGTAAGCACCCAGCCCTTTCTAAAAGATCTAATTATCTTTTCCCCAGCGCAGGGCTACCCATTAAAAGGCTGTAGGCCCCTTGAAGAAGACTTGGAAGAATATTAGCAGTATAAACGATTGGCCATATGCCAGGTCCTTCCTTCCTCAAGGGGGCCTGACCTCTTTCTTACTTAAGGAACCCAAAGCTGGTAACTGGCTGTGTCGCATAATTAGTAGAGGGGTCATTGCTCTCTGTGTTTGTCATTTAAGTTAGACTTTTGTTTCCTTGACCTGGAACCTTTTTGTTCATGTAGATCAAGTGGAATGTAACGGAATTTCTATCAATTTCACTTCCAGGTATATCATAATCAACTATAAAATGATAAGGTCATAGCTCTGCTTCACTGTTCCGATTGTTACTTTGACTTCACTTCGGGTATCACAGTCATCTTGCTCTTGGATGTCAAGTGCTACCACCTGAGCCTAGCTATCAGGATCTAGCTCCTCTCACTACATTTAGCTTTCCCAACTCAGTGACTGGGAAGAACTTGGCTACAAAAAGGAGAAATGATAAAATTCTTTGAGGATGCTGGAGTTGCCCTGATGAATTCATTTCCGCCAATACTGGTGAAAAGAAATGTCTTCTGAAAATTTTCAGCATGAATAAGTAAATGACAAATTAACATTTCAGTCACGATAAACCTTTGAATATTTCAATCTACATTAAACCATGTCAAGTGTGACACTGTTAACACACTGACACTAAGTCTCTTGCATGATCTTTCTGCCAACCAACCAAAGTGCTACACTTTTTCCAATCAACTTATGATATTATATGTACGATGTCTTCTTAGTGAACTCAGGCCAGCAAATTAGGTACTATCCAACCCTTAAATATTTTCCCACAATTATCCCACACCCCTAATATCATTCTTTTATCATAAATATTTTGGACTGAATGTCAGAACCCCTTAAAATTCATATGCTGAAACCATAATCTCCAAAGTGATGGCATTTACAGATCGAGACCCAGGGAATTCATTAGGTTAGGTCATCAGGAGAGGTCTTCATAATGGAATTAATGGCATTATAAGAAAACAACAAACTCTCTCTCTTGCTCTCTCTCTCTCTCTCTCTCTCTCTCTCTCTCTCTCTCTCTCTCTCTCTCTCTCTCTCTCTCTCCCTCCCACAACTTTTCTCTTCACACTGAGGAATGACCCTATTAGGCATAGAAGAAGAAAAGTATCTGAAATCTAGAAGGAACAAAGCTATCACAAGAATATAAATATATGCATGCACACATATGTCAGACATCTTCAGAACTGTGAGAACACGAATTTGTACTTTTAGTCTATGTTATTTTATTATAGCAAAGTAGAATTATGAAAATATTCATATAGACAGATTATTTTAAAGGTATGTGCTTTGCTCTGTTAGACAAGCTTTCCTAAAGCAATAGCTTGTCAGAAGTAATGAATGTTCCTCATTCTCATTTACTGCTATCTTCTATAAACATAGCGAGCATCTTTGGGAAAATGATTGACCTAAGAATTTAGGAAAGGAAATATCAAGATGAGCATGAAGTAAATTGTTATTCCAGAAAATGAAGACCTGTTCAACACACACACACACACACACACACACACACACACACACACACACCCCTCAGGTGGGGTGACACAAATCTTTATTTTTTTTATTTAAAAAAAATCATAATTTATTTGTTGTCTATGATTTCCGGTAGTGAATCAGACAATCATTCTCTGATATGAGCATCAGCTTTTTTTTTTTACATCTTTTATTCATTTTAATGAGAAAAAAAAAAAAAACAGCAATGAAACAGTTTCAAAACAAGTTAGTAGGATGGTTACAATAATTAATACCCTGCATATAGTTATCTTCATAGTAGTTATTCACAGCACAAGATCCAGACCTGATATCTTGTCTAAATATATTAGTACAAGCTTTTATTCTCAAAGAACCAAGACAAAGTAACTGTATATCTAACTTGACTCGTTTTTTTAATCTTTTGGTTTCTTTTATTATTAATATTTTTTTTAACAGTTGACACACTGCACACTGTTCTCACAGTAGTTATGCAGAACACAGTGTGTGGGCATGACCCACCTTCCTCTTGATATTGATAAGGAAAGAAAAAAAGAAAAGAAAAGAAAACAATTCTCTTTGAATTAAGAGGAAGCAGATGCATACACAGTCCAATGTTCCACAATTGCAGTGGGCCACCACTGAAACTTGCAACGTTGGAGGCTATTGATCCAAGCCTCCTATAGCTCATCTCACTAATCTAGCTCTGCGTTTCATACCTTGTAATTAAGCTTTATTGCTGGGTGATCAAGTGCAAGTCAAAGCAAGACCTATATAACAAAACATTCATCTTTTGTATCTTCCAAGGTCAAACCCCCTCAGGGTTAACTTTGGAACCATATATAGTGCTTTGTAAACTTGTTGTCAGTGTCAGCTTTCGGGTCAAGTCACGGCCGTTGCTTGGCCAGTTTGCTTTCTGTGAAAGCCTGAGAGAATATTTTTCTCTGGGTGACTCTCCCTAGGCACACTATAATTCATTTATCCCTTTCCTCTGAGGTCCCATAATCTCCTTGACAAGAAAATTTGAGACATCTCTGAGTTATAGGATATTACAGCACAGGTTCTCTTATATCCTGAGTCCTTACTGACCTTGAACGGTTAGGACCAAAATATTGGCTATCCTCATATCCCTTCTTTTTCTCCAATTTTTGGTCTGTTAACTTACATTCTCAATCCTCCAGCAGAGCAGCTTCGTGATACTATTACTCTATAACATAGGTAACTGAGCTTATCATCACTGGCTTTCCGAATATCAAACATCTTTGACTAAGCTTGGAATTCATATTTTCTGACAAGCATTGATATTCTAATATCTCTCCATAGAATGTGATATAAGCAGTTACACAATTTTTACACGGATATTTGGAAATTCAAGGAAATATAAAATTGTAGCCTGTCAAGCCTATGGTATTTGGCCCAGTCTTTTACTTTCAACTAATACTCTTGAGAGAGAGCATAAAAATAACTGAGTTTACATTGGGAGCAGTACACTTCAAAAAGATGAGAGTGACATGCATTCCAATCATAGTTTTAGTGTTACATGGAGCTATGATCAGTGTGATGAACCTTCTGAATGTTCTTAGGACCAATATCTTATTCATCCTGTGTACATAAGTGCATGGTTTTGCTCCTGATATGTTTCCTCTTTTATCTGCTTCCAGTGACTTTGTTGTTTAATCTATAACACATTCAGCTGTGTTATGCGCTTCAATTTTTATTTTCTTCTTTAAGGTTCTTATATTAGGGAAACTATATGATATTTACATATGTAGGTCTGGTTTATTTCATTAATAAGTATATGTTCAATATACATCCATTTATATATGAAGTCTTCAAACTTATCATTCTTTATAGCTGAGTAACATTCCATTATATAAAAATACCACATCTTTTTCAACCATTCTTCAAATGATGGGCATTTGGTTGTTTCCAAGATTTGGCTATTACAAATTGGGCTGCTATAAACATAGGTGCATAGACATCGCTATGGTATGATGTTTTCAGTTCTTCTGACACAAACCTTTAATTCCACCACTCTGAGAGATTGAAGGAGGTGGATTGCATGTTCAAGTATAGCCTGTACAGACTGGTGAGACCCCTTGAATTAACAATTACCAAAAGATTTGGTGATATAACTCAGTGCAAAGGCATAGATTCAATGTCCCCCTGTGGTAACTGATACATTGTGTCAACTTGAGATGCCAGAAACTTGGCTGGATGGACTCCCATCATTTTGGGCTATAGAGGCCCTGCCCCACAGGGCAGATAAGTCCTTCCCTGGGGCTAGATTGCTTCTGCTCTGGGGCAACAACTGAGGCCTGCCCCAGAGTGACTCAGCACAAAAATTGTATGTAAAGGAGTTAAGGAAGGCTTCTTTGTGCCCCATTTCCTTGAAGAAGTCCTAGTCTTCATCGTGTCACTTTACAACTGTGCTACTTCAGAGGAGCTTGGTCTCTGCAACCCTGCCATGTAGGAGGAGCTTGGAATTTCAGATTTTCACTGTAAAATGCTGGACGCCCATCTTTGAGCTTCTTCTCTGCTCTTCATTCTTTTCTGCCGCCATGAACTGCTGCCATTTGCCTTGGAACCAATGGAATACAGACTGAAAGCTCCACAATTGTGAGCCAATTATACCTTTCCTTCCTTAATTTTGAGTGCCATGAATTTACCCTAGCAATGAGTGAAAAGACACTTAACACACTCCCCAATGAAACAAATCAGAAAATACTCAAAATCTAAAAACAATACTCTGGAAACAAAATCTCCATGGAATTTAAATAAAATTTAAATAAATTTAAATAAATTTTGAACCATAGTTAATGATACTGTATCAGTATTGATTCATGACTATACATAAAACATTCATACAAAGAGAAATTTGAATGGGTATATGGTAACTGTGATACATCCAACATTTCTATCAATTTAAAAATGTTCTACAAATAGTTCAGTGGAGTAAAGCACCTGCAAGTAGGCTCAGGGGCTGGGTTTGATCCCTTGGCCTGCTGGCCCTGCCCCTGGGGAATGCGAAGACTGCAACTGAGACTGGGCATGGTGACACATGCCTGTAATCCCAGATCTTGGGAGGCTATAAACAGGCAGATCACTATGAGTCCAATCTATGTAATGAGACCCTGAACACCCTGTAGACCCTTCCCTAGAATACAACAACAAAAACTTCTAGCCAATAAAAGAAGTTTACAAAATGCATATTCAGTCAGTTGTTACTTTTGCATTATGGTGTTATTATTTGTAAAGTTCTCTTTGTCTTTTTCTCTGAGATGTTCCACTATGATTATGGTTCTTAAAAGTTGTCCAAAGGCCATTAGTATAGCTGGGCCATGGTGGCACATGCCTATAGTCCCAGCACTTGGGAGGCTGATGCAAGAGGATTGATGTGAGTTCAAAACCATCATGGGCTACAAAAGTGAGCTTAAGGTCAGCCTGAACCTCATAGCGAGAACCTATCTCAAAAAGACACACACACACACAAATAAATAAATAAATGATTAAATAATTAAATAAACAAACAAAGGCCATTAATATTGATATCAATTAAGAATTTAGAGAGCCAGGCATGGTGGCACATGCCTGTAATCTCAGAACTTGGGAGGCTGAGGCAGGAGGATCAGTGTGAATTCAAGACCAGCCTGGGCTACAAAAGTGAGCTCAAGGCCACTCTGAACTACATAGTGAGAACCTGTCTCAAAAAGACAAAAAAAAAATTATTAGAAGCACAAATTCTTGAACCCTACCAATTTAAATAGAATAACAATTTCTGATGTCAGAAAAGTATGTTTTAGGTGATTCTAATACATGATGAAACTTGAAAACTAGTTCCCTCTAATACTTTCCACACATCTTAAAATATGCATAACCTTATAAATAACACAATTGTTTAGGGTTTAAAACTTTTATTAAACTTTTAACAGTTAAATAATCCAATATAAACATTTGTTAAGGGACCAAGAATAATATTTTAGTAATCTACAAACTTGAAAATGAAATGATTTTATACTTTTTAAGATTCTAGGAAAAATTTCAATGTAGAATTGAAAATGAAAGATTGTGACTCATTCATAAGTCCAGAAAAAGTGTTCCAGGAAGAATAAATGCCTAGGAAAGGTCACAAGATTTTGGTTAAGATCACAGATATTTGATTCAAAAGGCAGTCATAGCCTGCATCCCGAGGCTATCCTGCTTGAGTTTGAAGTTCCTGCTGATCCTGGCCACTCCTCCTTCCCCTGAAGACAGCGGAGGGGGGGGGGGGATTGGTAAGATAGCACTCCCCCCCCCCGAAGCTATCCCCTTAGAATTCTGGTGAGGCAAGCTGCCCCACCTCATTCTGAAGTGTCAGGGAAACCTGACAAAGACAGAGACCTGAGAATCCTTGAGGAATCCTAACCTGTGCTGACCCACCATTGAGAGAGCCTTGCAGAACTTCAGCCTTCACTCACAATCATGGGATCCTTTTTGAGCTGCAGCTTGCACCCCTACCATCAGTGAGGTGTAAGCCACATGAACCCCACACAGCAGGGCTTGGGTGGTCCAACCCAGCTCTCCAATTCTCCCTAGAGGCTTGTTCACCTGCACACCACCACCTACCATTGTTGCAGAGTCAGAGAAAACGTTGGGGTCTTTAAAAAACAACAAAAGATAGAAACAAAAGACAATCTCAAACATTTATCCCACCCACAATTCTAGTACAGAAGGCTATAGAAGACTGCAAGTCACACAACTCAAGTTTCTGAGATGATAGCAACTGAAGTAAAGAAACCGCTCCATCAGGCTATGGAACAGATCACATCGGAATCACTTAGGTCAAAAAGGAAATGACTACAATGACAGAAAAATTTGCCCTATACATCTAAGGAAGACATAGATTTAAAAAACAGAAGGGAATGGGAACATGATAGAAACATTAAATGAGCAATACAGGAAATGACTTGAATGCCTGAAACAGATTCAAACGGATATCCAGGACATTATCATTTTCATTGAAAGCTGGCAAAACCTCCTGAATGAAACAGAAGACAGAATTTCAGACCTTGAGAATAGCATTGCAGCTAATAAACACTAAAGAAAGCAACTCTTAAAAATAATGAGAAACAACAGTTGAGAGATGATGCAGAAAAAATAATATATGACTAATAAGTATCAATGAGACAAAAGTCATTAAAATGTGTGTTTGCAGAAATGGCAGCACAAAATTCCCCAAGCATGGGAAAAGAAGCTGATATATAGTGTAAGGCATATGGAACTCTGGCTAGCCAAAACCAAAACAAAGTGTCACTCAGACACATAGTAAACAATATCCCAGAACTTGAGAAGAAGAACAGAATATTAAAACCTGTTAGATCAATGCTATGGCATTTTCCACCTTGTCTCTGATTCTCTTTTATTAACATTTTATTTCAGGAGAGAGAGACAGAGAATAGCAATATTTGATATGACCTTAGAAGCAGCACACATCTAAAAGACCAGAATGACAGGCATTCCAAACATGGTTTTAGTATTACACATTGCTATCCTTAGTGTAGTTGCTTACTTTACAGATATCACCATATATCTATGAGTCAGGGTGAATTCTACCAGTTAACTTTCCCGTACTTGTTATGGGAAAACTGCAAGAGTGAAAGATAACAATAATAAATATATGTAACCAATGTAGGAGCACCCAACTAAATAAGAGAACATTTTACAGACCTTAAAAAAATCAAATAAGCAATAACACAATTATACTGGGGGAAACTTTAATACCCCATTGACACAAAGAGATAGATTAAACATCCAAAAATAAGAAAGAAATAATAGAACTAAACCAAACTTGTGATGAAATGGACTTAGTAGACCTTTACAGACTGTTCCACCCGGCAGCATCAGAATATACATTTTTCTCTGATGAACATGGGACATCCTCCAAAACAGATTATGTGCTAGCACTAGAACATGATTGAGTAAATGCAAAAGGAATAAAAATTGACCCGTGCATATTATTTGATCATATTGCAATGAAATTAGAAATTATTGACAAAAGAAACAGTAAAAACTCTATAAACACATGGAAACCAAATAATACACTTCTGAATAATCATTGGATATGAATGCAATTAAAGAAATTAAGGAATATATGCAATCAAAGGAAAATGTAAATATAACTTATCGGAATCTGTTGGAAGCAATGAAAGCTGTCTTAAGAGGAAATTTTATAGTGATAAAATCTCATATCAAGAAAACAGAACAAGCCCAAATTAAAAAAAAAAAAAAAAAAAAAAAAGAGGATGAAAAATTATGCTGCAGCTAAAACCCTAGAAAAAGAAGAGCAAGTCAAGCCAAAAGCCCAAGGAAGGCCATAAATTATAAAGATCAGAGCAGAAATTAATGCAATGGAGATGAAGAAAACAGTACAAAGAATTAATTAGTGAAAGAGTTAGTTCTTTGAAATAATAACTAAAATAATAATGATAATCCCCTAGCCAACTTCATTTAAAAAATGAAAAAAACTTCAAATTCATTCAATGAGAAATGAAAAGAGTGAAATCACTACAGACCCTATAAAAATTCAGAAGATTAACAATACTCTTACAAAATCCTTACTGAGAAGATAGATAGTACAGAAGAAATTTCCCAGAAATATATGAATGACCAAAGTTGAATCCAGAAGATACAAAAATTCTGACTAACTCAATAGCAGTTAATGAAATTAAAAATGTAGCAAAAACTCTACCAACAAATAAAAGCCCAGGTCCTCATGGGTTCACAGACACATTCAGTGAAGCAAGTATCACTCTGATACAAATGTTAGCAAACAGAATACAGAAAATCATCAAGACTATTATACAGTATAACCAAGGAAGATTCATCTCAAGATGATTTAATATACATAAAACTGTACATGTAATACATCACATCAACAGAGTCAAAGACAAAAATCACACAGTCATCTCAAAATATGCAGAGAAAATTTTTGACAAATGCCAAAACTCATTCATGATTAAAAACACAGAAAATCCTAAGTGATGATTCTTGCCTTTATCTGATGAAAACTATCTACAACTGACCAATAATCAACATCATAATAAATGTACAAAAATTAAAAGCCTTTGCTTTAAAATCAGGAACATGATAAGGATGCCTACTGTCATTACTGCTGTTCAGCATAGCTCCGGAAACATTAGCTAAGGCAACTGGACAAGAGAAAGAAATAAAAGGAAAAATTATTAGAAAGGAAGAAGTAATATTATCATTATTTGTAGATGACGTGATACCATACATAAACGATCCCCAAATCTCCACTTACAGACTTGTAAATTTAATAACCAAATTCAGCAGTTGTTATGGTTTGTGTCTAGTTGTCCTCTCAAAATCTCGTGCAATCATGAGATGGGGACTTCTAGAGTTTGAGACTTGTCTCATGATTCACTCGGATTATGTGTTTTAGTACTGATGGGATTATGGCTCTGAGTATGGCTGGGATTATGGGTATGGCCTGAGGTGGATAGGCTGAGGCAGATAGCCTGAATGTAACATAAAGAGGAACAGAGAGACAGACTCTCTCTGGTGCTCTCTGTTACCCTGGTTGGTTGGTTGCCTCTGTCGCCATTTTGTTACCGTTCTGCCACCATGAACTAGATGCTCTCTGCTCTGTTCCACTAAGCCCTGGGCCAGCTGTGAGTTAAATAAAGCTTCCCTTCCTTTATTTTGGGTGTTGGGTATTTGTCCCAGAAACAAGCGAAAAGTAACCAAAACAGTAGTGTAGCTGCATAGAAAATCAATAAGATTTCTGTACACAAGTAACATGCACCAAGAGAAAAAATTATGGAAACCAGACCCTTCAAAATAACATCCCCAAACTGGGCATGGTAGCACACGCCTGTAATCCCAGTTCTTGGGAGGCTGAGGTAGGAGGATCAGTACGAGTTCTAGACCAGCCTGGGCTGCATAAAGTGAGCTCAAGGCCAGCCTGAACTGCATAGAGAAACCCTGTCTCAAAAAAGACCAAAAATAAATAAATTAATTAATAAATAAATAAATTAATTAATTAATAACATCCCCAAAAATGACATACGTGGGTATGAATTTCACAAAGGAAGTGAAAGATTTATACAGTGAAAATTATAGTACTTTGAAAAAAAAAAAAAAAAAGAAATCAAAGGAGATTTGAGAAAATGGAAAGATATTCCTTGCTCCTGAATGTGAAGAATCAACATTGTGAAAATGGCCATGCTTCTATTGATATACAGATTAAATGCAATCCCAATTAAAATACCACTAACCTACCTCACAGAACTAGAGAAAACATTCCAAAAATTTATCTTGAACAAAAAGAGACCTAGAAAAGCAAAAACAATCCTCTTTAGCAAAGGAAAGTGAAGAGGCATCACATACCCTGATATGATATTTGGCTATAAGAAAGATAAATTTGAGGTTTTTGTAGATAAATGGATGAAGCTAGAGACTATATTGGTAAGTGAAATAAATCAGATTCCTGTGAAAGGAAGGAAATTGTTTAGTGAAAAGGAAAACCTGGGATGAGGACAATCATCCAAAGAAGAATAAACAATGTATTTTTAGGTATATATGCAAAATAGTTTTGACAATAGCGATGTAAATTTCTGTTGGTCACTTAAAGGGAGAAGTTAAGGATTATTTTATTTTATTTTCATTCTTTATTTTTCTTTTGAATTTCTTACAATATTTGTTTATTGTTTTATCTTGTATTTTATTTAAATATATCTTGAAGGTTTACATGTGGTAGCCTCAGCAACTAATTTGAAAATAACATCATTTAGTACAGCAAGCAATGGTGAATTACTATTACTTTGTTTAGTGAAATTAATATCATTTCTTTTTTATTTAATTTTTATTCATTTTAATGAGAAAATAAAGTAGTAATGAAACAGTTTCAAAACAGACTAGTAGGACAGTTACAATAATTAATACATTGCATATTGTCTTCATAGTGGTTACTCAGATGGCAAGATGCAGAAATGATATCTAAGCAATATTAGGATAGATCTTTCTTCTCATTGAACTAAGAGAAAGCAGCTTCATATCTATCCTATTTTGTATTTACATATATTTTTTCACTGAAAAATTCTCCTTAATTTGTATCCCTCTTTTTTGTTTTGTCAGCGATGGGTGTTCTATTGCTGTTAGAGTACCTATATTTAGAGAAGTCTTTAAAAGATCTTTTCATGCTTGATGCCAATTCAAATATTGTAGGTTCTCGAATTTAGCAAAATAACGCAATGTAGTCCAATAGTCTATAATAGTAGTGGGTTATCAGCAGAATGTGCATTGTCAGAAGTTGTTGACTTAAGCCTCTTACATCTTAGCATATTAATATGGTATTACTTTTTATACCTGGTGGTTACACTTTTCTGCTGGATGGTTAAGACCAAGATAAAGCAAGACCTATATAACTAAAAATGTAACTTTTATATCCAACAAAGTAGGTCAAATCCTCTCAGGAATTACCCTGAAATCATATGCGGCACCTTGTAGATCTTTTGTCATTATCAGCTATCTGAATGAGTTACAGCTGTTGCTTGATCAATTTGCTCTTTGTGAAAGCCTGAGATGTTTTCTCTCTAGATGACTCTTCTTAGGCACACTATACATAGTTGATTCCCTTCCTCTGTGGACCAATAATCTTCTTGATCAGAAAATTTGGGACACCACTGAGTTACAGGATGTCACAGTACAGGTTCTTTTATATCCTGAGTCTTCATTGACCTTGAAGGGCTAGGGTCAAAATATTAGTTATCCTTGTTACCCCTCTATTTCTGTAATTTTTTGTCTGTAAACTTCAGTTGTGAAATATCCAATAGAGAAGCATAACAATATCATTACCTTGTAACAGAGGCAGTTAGGCTTAACATTACTGTCTGAATATGATACACCTTAGACATAGAATGGAACAGGTATTTTCCAACAACCATAGATATTTTAAATTTTAAACCTTTTCAGAATATGTAAAACGTTTTTACACAGAAATTTAGGCATCAAACCATATACAACATTGTAGCAGGACAATCCTATGACTTTTTGTTCTTGTCTCTTGTTTTCTTTTATTACCTTTTTTATTAAAAAATTTTACTTGAGAGACAGTATAGCAATAATTGATATGACTTTAGCAGCAGTACGCCTTTAGAAGTCCAGAATGACAGATATTCAAAGCATGGCTTTAGTATTACACATCGCTGCCCTCAGTGTAGTTGCTTGCTTCACAGAATATTAATTCTTTTTTTCCCATCCCTGTTTTGTATTCTTTAAAACATAAAAGATAAAATATTTTTAAAAATAAAGGGCAGACATAAAATTTAAAAATAACTGCCCTATCTACTACACAAGTTGTCCCCATGAAAATAAATTATTAAGAATAATCTTATTGCTGAAGAAAACATTAGAGTCAAAACTTGCTGTGCTAAAAAAGGTTATAATCTGGATTCAAAGGACCAGAGATCACATATAAGTTTAAGCACTTTTTTTGTGTGACTTTTCTCATTTAAGTTACTGAGTCTCAAATTTCGCATCTTTACAATAAGACTGTTAATAATCACTTACGTACCAGTTTCTTCTGAGTATCAAGTTAATGCAGTGGAAAGAATTTTAAACAACAAATGGTCACAAACCCTGGCGGATGGTCCTCTTTTGTCAAGGTTGTATGTCACAACTTTTTCATGAATAGAATCATGAAACGTAAGAAAAGGACAAAGATAAAGGAAGGAACAACACATTTCTTATTTATTTTTACATACTGCAAAATTCTAATTATATTGCCTGATATTTGTTCTCTAGCCAGGTTCATAGATAATCCAAAGATCTCCATAATACTAAGCACAAGTGCTTTATGTAATCTGAAGGAGAAAGCAAACACAGTGATTTGTAACATACACTTCAAATATTTTCAAGTTAATTTACATGGATTTAATACATTTCTTTGGCATTATAACCATAGTTATTGTAAGTGATGCAGAATCTCTCTAGGGCCATACGTACATGAAGTAATCAAGAGCCAATCACCTTAATTAATACGAAGGAAAATCACTTAATAGCAGAGATTAGAATTGATCCTACACAAATTAATTTGGATGACTTACAAAAGATTCATAGTCAAGAACTTGCAAATAATGCAAGCTAGAGTTTTGACCTCATCAATGTAAATTTAAGCAAGCAAATCATAATGGGATTCTAGAATATTTAATGCAACTCTTCAATACAATGAGCTTTAAAGAGATTGTCTGAGATTTGGAAGTCCTACACTGTTAAGCAAGGGAAAATAATGACTTTAATTTGTAAGTTGACAAAGATAGCATACAGTCTGTTACAAAGATACAAAGTCAGAATGTTCCAGAATTAATCTGCCTGTCACAATCATTGACAGACACATTCCACAAGTGTGGCAGTGATGATTCCATAAGGGAAGCAAAATACTAGAGTGATACAGAACAAGTGTTCCTAGGGATTATTGGCCCAACTGAGAGAACAGGCTAAGAACTCTATGACAGGTTGTTTTCTTTTAGTCTAAAAGTGGCTCTTCTATAGAGCATCAGGCTTAGGAAAGAATCCTGATCTGAACCAAGGGTAAGCCAGAAAAAGCAGGTGGCATTAGGAGAAAAGAGCAATCCAAAAGCACAAATTGGGATTACACCCGTGTTTCATAGCTTCACAAATTGTCAATGCTGTGATACAGAGAAAGATCTGGGAACTTCAACACTGAATGGTTGGCTTGCCTGTCCCAGGGCTCACAGTGGGACTCAGAACTATGAAACACCAACAGATGAGCCAGTATTTCACAAAGCAAGAGCTTAGGTCTCTCTGCAGCCTGGCACAATGTCTGTCTTCTCACTTCTCCTTCCAGATTTTGTTATTTGTTCTGTGGTTAACTATAGCCTAGAACTATGTCACAAAGACAGTTCTGGGAAAGGTACTTCCCACTTAGCTCTTGACACTATAAAACTATCCTAACAAGATTTGGGGGACTTGGGAGATGGCTTGGTGGAATAAGCATCTATCTGGCAAGTGCAAAGTCCTGAGTTCGATCCCAGATACTGTATGCTGTGCTATCCCCAGAAATCTCTCATGCCATCCTGGCCCTGAAACTGGGTGTGGTGGTATATGACTGTAATCTCAGTGCTGGGGAGGCTGAGATAGGAGTACTGCTGAGTCAGATCTGTGTAGCAATATTTGCATATATTAAAAAAGATTTTGGTAACCCCTCAAATGAATTAAGGGCAGAGCTAAAGTAGCCAGTGACACACTGGAATAGCTTCTGCTACGAATAAGATAGTCAGATAGTTCAGCATTGAAATTTTATTTCCAACATTTTCTCTTTCTATGGATTGTAACTCAAAACTTTTGTGTTTATTTCATCATCTGTCCTCAACATATAATATTGTGCCTTTTGTAAACCAATTTTGAACATTTAAAGAAATCATTTATTAATCGCTTCATGTACTTTTTTATTCACAGTAGGTGCTCAATAAATGCTTTCATTAATTAAATATTTGCTGTCCATTCTGTGCTTTGATACATGTGACACAAGTAATCTACCCAGAACTTTAACCTCAACTTTTAAGCAATGGATGATTGGGCACTCACCCAAAGAGTTAATTAAGCCATAAAAACAAAGCCATCTGGGACTCACTATGGATAATCAATCAAAAATTCGCCACATGCCACCTTTCTATTAAAGAGGAAGATAGCACAGAAATAAATTCCTGTTTATCTTACAGTTACAACTCAGGACATAAAGAGATTAAATATTTCAAAAAGAAAAATGAATTCTTATAAAATCATCACTTTTAATCATGTCTAAGAATTACTCAGAATAAATTACTTATCATCTCTGGAGAGAGCTATTAGCAAATGAGTGATTAATTATCACAAATTTCCTCTGTATAAAGCATAATAAGCTGAAATATTTGAGGATCTCTACTACAGCATGACCATTAACCTTTGCCTAAAAGGCACTATCTTATTATCTTTGCATATACCAGTAAAAACAGTGATGAATATTCATAGTATTGTAGTTCACAACTGTTATTGTAACATTTAACTTTCTTTCATGCAATCACCCTACTTTATTTTTTGCTTTAGTATCTATCATATTTCTCTGTCACATTTTTCAGTTATTCCAGAGGACGAATATACTAGAGACTCTCTTGTCAGTAGAATAGTGCTAGTTTACTTAATTTTGTTTTGTCTTATAAAAAAATCAATCTGATTACCATTTACTATATTGAAGTTTCAAGTTTAATAATTTACCTTTTGTTTTCAAGCTCATGACTTGAAGGTTAATTATTCTGACTGTGATCAAGAAGTCTGCACTTTTTCTATATACTCTGCAATTTGCATCTGCAGTTCTATAGACATGAAAGTCAGAGAAAAAAAGAACATACTATAGAGCAAGTTCTGTACCAAATTGATGAGTATTGTAAGAGGGAACATATGAAACTCTTCTACTAAACTGGCTATACAGTGTGGCATAAAAGTTTGATAGTTTTTGGCTTAATAGGAACAGTTTCTCACCAGTAACCTAGGCAGACAAATAAGAAAAGATTACTTGTAGAAGTCATATCACACAAGTAGAAAGAGGCAGTTTGGCACAGATCCTATGAGAAGAGGAAGGCTTCTATAGTAGTGAGAGAAAAGAAGAATCACTGCAAGTTACTTTGATCTATATAAGATATAGAAATGTCCAAAAATTACACAGTAACTGTACTCATCTAACTCTGTTAACGTGATAGATTAATTTTGCTGACACAAGACTCAAATGACATTAAACATTAAGTTCCAAACTTCTGTTCCTCATTTAACTTGCTTCTCCAGAACTCAAGAGTGGATATTACTGAAATCACTCTATGACTAAAAACCTTAAAATGTTGTGTAAAACTTCATGGCATCCTTGTAATGACAACTTTGCCCACTTTTTAACTGTATGCCATGCCTGGTGGATTTTTTTCTATTTGGTGTTTTGGAAGAATTTATTTATTTATTTATTTATTTATTTATTTATTTTTATTTATTTATTTTTTTTTTGTCTTTTTGAGACAGGGTCTCGCTATGCAGTTCAGGCTGGTCCTGAGCTCACTTTTGTAGCCCAGGCTGGTCTCGAACTCGCACCAATCCTCCTGCCTCAGCCTCCCGAGTGCTGGGATTACAGGCGTGAGCCACCACGCCCGGCTAAAGGAAGAATTTAAATTATAATTATTTTCAGATGATGTGGAACTCCATATAGAACATACTCAAAACTCCAATTTCTTTTAGACTTGATAACTAGATTAGTTGTGTCACCTCATACAAAGTTGAGACTCAGAAACCAGTAGCATTTCTGTATACAAATAACAATCACACTGAGGGATAAATTAGGTAAACTGAGCCATTGACAATAACACCAAATTTATCATATACTTAGAAATAAATCAAACAAAGGAAGTAAAAGATCTCTGTGTTGAAAACCACAGTGCTGTAAAAAAGGAAACTGAAGTAGACAGTAGAAAATGGAATGATGCCTGTTGCTCTTAGGTAGCAAGAATCAAGATAGTGAAAATGACCATTCTCCCAAAAGCATGACACAAATTTGCCATAATCACAATAAAACTAGCAATACTATGCCTCACAGAATTAGAGAAAATAATCCTAAAATTTATTTGTAACCAGAAAAGCCCTAGAATAGCAAAAGCAGGCCTAGGTGACAAAGGCAAGACGGGAAGCATCACAGTCCCTTAACTTGAAATTATACTACAGCGCCACCATGGTAAAAAGAAAACAGCACAGTACTCTCAAAAAGAAAAAGAAGTAGACTCTAGTTTCAATTGAAGAGATTAGAAGAGATACAGAAACAAGTCTAAAGGTGCTCAGTCACCTGGTCTTTAACAAAGGAGCTGTATGCTACACTGAAGAAAAATAGCCTATTTAATACATGGTGCTGGAAAAACAAGTTTCCCACATGCCAAACTCTAAAACTAGATCCATGTATCCCGCCATGTACTAAAGTAAAATAAAAATGAGTTAAAGATCTAAATATTAAAGCAGAAATAATAAATTTGCTGGAAGAGAGAATAGGTGCAATTCTTTAAGACATACTTATAGGTAAAGAACAAAGTGCCAGTTGCTAGGAACTATCACACAAAAAAGAATGGGATCTCATCTTATGAAAAAGTTTTGTACATCAAACAAAGTGAACAACAGAGTCAAAAGACAACCTACAAAAGTATGAAATACTTTCATCAGCTGTTCGTTGGACAAAAGACTAATATTTAGAAAATGTAAAGAACTAAAAAAAAAAAATCAGAAATTTAAGGACTCTATCCAAAATCAGATGTCATAAATGCATAGATACTACTGAGATAAATAAGTAGAATAAATAAATAAATATGGAAAAAATGCTCAATGTCCCTTATCATTTATGGATGCAATTTAAACAATGAAGGGATTACGTCTGTCTGGTTACTTTTCTCTTATTGATGGGGCAAAATACCCAACATCCAAAGTTATAGAAAGAAAAGTTTACCTAGTGCAGTTTGTGGAGGATTCCATCCGTATTAGGTTGGGTCTAACACAGAGTGGAACATGCAACAGGAAGCAATTCATGGTAGTGCAACACGGCAAAGAAAGAGAAAAAGGGAGGAGCATCAGCTGCAGCCCCTCTCCATTCTCCATATTGCGTGCAGATTGCGCACAGCACAGTGGGTATAATGTTCACACTCATAATCACAATCACAGTACTGGATCACGAAATAATTACAAACTCTAGAAACTGGCCACAATAAATGTATGAGGCTTTGAGGTAATAAATAGGCACAAATCAGAACACGTCTCACCCTAGAAAGAATGGCTATTATAAAAAAATCAAGTAAGCCTAGAAGTTACATCTGACCCAGTTATTCACTTTTTTGGTATCTTCCCAAAAGAACTGAAAGCATCGTACCAACGCAGTATTTGTGCACATGTGTTAATAGCTGCACAGTTTGTAACAGCTAAATCTTGAAACTAACCCAAAAGCCCATCAATGGCAAATAGATTAGAAAGATGTGTTTTCTTACACAATGCATACTGCTCAGTCAAAAAGGATAAACTTGAGACATTTATATCTAAATGGATAGGCCATACTCTTAAGTGAAATAAATCAGATACATATGCATAAATATCAAATTATCCCTCTGATGTGAGAAATTGAAAGTGCAAGTAACCAAAATGTGTAATAATACGTATTGTGAAATGGGAACTAATTGTTTAAAAGGAAAGAGGGGCAGACATATAGCTCATTGGCACAGCACCTACATAGCATGAAGATGAATTCTATTCCAAGCACAAAAAAATTTCAAAAACTGAGATAAAAAGAAATGGGAGCTTGGTTGTGGGGAATGGAAGAGGAAAGAAGAAATGAGAAAAATAAAAGGATACAAAGAAAACACAGCTTTGGAAATGAGAAGAGATTTGAAGAGAGGAATGGGAAGTGAAGGAGAGTGGGAAAAAAAGAAGAATCAAGATATATCATGAATAGGGCCCGGCGGGATTGCTCAGTGGTTTAAAGCGCCTGCTTGGGAAAGCTTGGGCGGCTTCAGGGACTGTGGTTCAATCCCCAGCACCACATGCTGTGCCAGCCCTGCCCTCGGGGCGGGCTGAGCTGGCCATAAAAATGAGTGAATAAACAAACAAAGGTTCTGAAACAAGAAAAAAATAATAAATAAAAAAAGAGGTTAAGTCATTTTTAAAAAATGATATATCATGAATAGGTACAAATTCTCTATCATGAACATGATTATTTTGAATATCTAAATTTTACTAGTAAACTTAAATTTTAAAAAAAGTATTATAATAATCTTTAAAAATGAAACTATTTAAAATGGACTCAAGGGGCCCGGCGGGATGGCTCAGTGGTCTAAAGCGCCTGCTTGGGAAAGCTTGGGTGGCTTCAGGGACCGCGGTTCGATCCCCGGCACCACATGCTGCGCCAGCCCTGCCCTCAGGGCGGGCTTAGCCGGCCATAAAAATGAGTGAATAAACAAACACAAGTTCTGAAACAAGAAAAATAAAATAAAATAAAATAAAAAATTCTTTAAAAAATAAAAAAATAAAAAATAAAAATAAAATGGACTCAGCAAATGTCACTATTAATAGATGGAACAGTTCAACTTCATGTAGACTTCCAGCTTCAAATGTTTGCTTTGATAGAAAGTGTTTATTTTTCCTTTATGTAACTCAAAGGACCACAACACTGGTGTGCTCTTTCTTACATTTTATTTCAGGGAATATAACTTAGTTTTTCAAAACAAAAATCAGATCCTTAAAGTTAAATTCAAACTTCAAATTCTTAAAATTACTTCCTAGTTTAAAGGATAACATTATATTTTCTTATGACTGAAAATCTCTTGACAGTATATAGCAGAGCCAAGATTCAATTGTAACACCCCACTGAATACCAAAAACATAAAATAATCCATGAAACAAAGCTTTTGATCTAAGCCCATATGACAAGAATATAGAGCACTGAGCAGGACAGAAGACATAATATTTTGAGCAGAAATCTTATCATTTGTGATTTGTCGCACCCAGACAGGAAGTAATGCACCAAAGAACAGATTAAAGGAATGGGATTGGCATGCAATAGACCAATTAGATCCTAGTTCTGAAGAAACCAATAATTAGATAGAACCTTGGTAAGCAATTCTTACCAGAAGAGATTACACAATGATTAAAAATCCAGGAGGGCAAGAAACTGATGTGTCATCTAAGGTTAATATCCTGATTTACAAACAAATCTGTTATTTCTTTTAGAGCCTTCAATAGCATACCTCAAGCACAGAATTTCTTCTATATTAGATTTAACGAGTGCTATTAAAATGCATCTCCTAAGTCACATTCTTACATTATAACAGACTTTTACTAGATTTAGAATTCTTATTTAAGGTTGTGGCCTTAGTTCCTATGTTTCCTTGTTCTACAAATACTATAAATGCAATTTCCTTGGATAAATCAAGCTGTATAACTCAGGCAAAAAGGTTTCGCTGTAGCCCAATGTGTAAATGTGAGTTCTTTCAAAGCAGTCAACCTAATTATATTTTATTTTTATTCTTTCCATCAAAAAAGGACATTCATAACTTTAAAAAGAGCCTATTAAAATTGATATTTTACATATTTCAGGAATAGTATGCATACTGTGAAATAGCCAACAGTGTTACTCTAGTTCCTTTTAAAATTATTAACTGCTTTCATAAGCAAAACTGTCAAAAATATTTCCTTTAATGTGTAAAGCTTTGACCCTGTGTCTTCCTACGAGGCATCTTTATTTTGTGGCACTGAGCATTGGAGCGTCAGTCAGTCCGTTGACAAGTACTTACTGACCACCCTTGGTCATAGTCACTTACATAAGGGAGCAACAAAGAGAGCTCGAATAAATGGAATTAAAAGCAGCTGCCGCGTCTCATTAGATCAACAGCCTAAAATGTTTTCCCAATCAAATATTGGGTAGGATGGACAACATCTATTTTTCTATCTCTCCCAGAAGATTCTAATTATAGTTGGCCCAATATGTAAAGTGCCTGTGGAGTAGAGAGGGTAAAAATGGCACATTATCAAGGAGAAAATTAGCCTATTTTCAGTAATTAAAGTAAGTATTAAAATAAAACTCTCTCTCTCTCTCTCTCTCTCTCTCTCTCTCTATATATATATATATATATATATATATATATGAAATAAAAGAATACCATTCTTCACTTACTGTTCAAACATAATAGTTATAATAAAAAAGATCTGAAATAATTAATCAGTTTTTCCAAAGAAATAACTCTCAGGAGTTCTTACTATGTACAGTGAGGTTAAATGATGAAAGAATGTGTTAACAAAAGGAAGAAACCTGTAAATATCTGCTCAGAACTACAAGTACAGAAAACAAAATCTGGGCTCACTCATGTCTGTGACATACAATGATGTCAGCAGGGACTTAATACTGCTGTGGCATTACATAATCTCCATTTTATTTAACCACCCACATCATTTTTACTCTCTTATTTTAATGTGGTCTAGTGAACATTTTACATATATACACTATCCCTATATGCTTCAAATATTCTTTCTGTGTTTGGGGAATTCTGGCATCATCACTTAGGACTCCAAGTTATGAATTATGACTATATGTTCCCTCAAAGACTTCTAAGGCCAGAGGTTCTTGCAGAGGTGACTGAGAGTGTGCGATGCTGGGATTAAGGGTGCATGAGTTGTAAATCGATCCATGGATTAGTTTGACATAGTTATTGCTAGGATTAAAAGCGTGAGTGCTACACTCACCCTAGGGCATGTAGCCTGCATATAATGTAAGTAAAAAATGTCTTATCCCCTGACCATGTGGTTCTGAAGCCTATGGAAATTGCTTATGGAAATGTTTGGTGGTGCTGGCTGAAAAATAGAACTGGGACATCTTAGACTGTGCTGTAGAAGTTTCTGGTCAGAGCTGAGATGATCAGAAAGCTGGTAAAGACCAGGCTCAGGAAGTTTCTGCTGGGAAGGACCGCACTGACAGCTGGACTCCAGATAATATGTATTATGGTTTTGAAAAGGTTTGTCTGCATTTTGCTCATGTCCAGAAATTTTGCCTAAGACTGAGATTGAGGGCAGTGTAGTATTGAAGCTGTGGCATGGCTGCCTTCAGGGGTTTTTAAATAGATCTGTGCTGAGAAACCAGAGCAAAGAAGCCAGAAGAATGATTTAAAGTGCTTTGAATTTGCCCATAAAAGAAGCTCCAATAAAACTGTAGACAGAAAAGATAGAGCAAGAGAGATTTTCATCGCTGAGAAGGAGTAGGGGAATAGAAACAGATGACCTGAAGTCATCATATAAGGAGAGGAGCTCCACCCTTCGCAGCTTCATAACTGCAAAAATGGGACTGCTTTTTGGAGAAACAATCAAAGCACCATGTTCCAGAATGACAGCGTCCTAGGGAAGTTGTTCCTAAGGATTTGGTTCTTAAGCACTGAACCCCTAAAGCCAAGAGAGAAAGAAGCCAGGCTACTGCTCCAGTTGATGGCAGACTTCAGCATCATCCACTTGGTGGAAGTTTTAGATTCATGTACAATACAAAGAAATGTGAGGTCCACCCATATTTCTGAAGAAGGCCTGGGAGCCCAGTCATTGTGCCACCTGAGAGGGCAGTGTGTGAAGTTTTATGAGCTGAAGATGCTGTGGGGACTCCAACAGTGTGGAGAAGCCGGGAACATGGGTCGTACGAGGAAGGCTGCAAGGAGCGAGAAGAACCATCCAAAAGAAGCTGTGTGAGCTGAAACCATCTTCAGTGCCATCAGCATGGAGCCACCCAAGCCCTTTGGATTGACATCCAAGGCTGCAGATTGCCTTGGGTGCTTCAAATGGAACTACAAAACTTGGTGCTCGCCTTACTAGATTTTGGACTTGTTTGGATTCCATTTGTTTCTATGCCCTTATTTGTAACTTTTGGAATACAAAAGTCTATCATGTATCATTGAATATTGGAAGTATGTAACCTTGTTCTTATTTGCTCAAGGGTTCACAGATAAGAGTTTGTCTTAAAACTCAGATAAGACTTCAGATATGGACTTGTCAGCAATACAGAGACTGTTCAGATCTTGACAATCCTTGAAGATGGACTAAAATTTCTTCTTAAAAAGGAGATGTGCATGGGTCCTTGCATAGATGTAGAATGCTATGGCTTGTGTCTTGATGTCGCTTGGAAGTACATACACTCACAGGGCTCTTTCAGAGGTGGCTGAGTCTAGATTGTGATGCTGGCATTAGGGATATGAGTGTTACACACAACCTTGTGTGGTTACCCTATAGATAGTAGAAGGGATAAAAGTCTTTATTCCCTCCCTTGTTCCATGAATCTTTTTTTTTTTCTTTTGAGGCCTATATGCCACATCATGGAGTCGTGGAGCCACCATATTTTGGGCTGAAACCTCTACAACTGTGAGCTAAATTAATCTTTCCTCTCTTAGCTTGTGGATATTTTGTCTCAACAATAAGAAAAATAATTAAGATTCCCAATAAGGTGAAATTCAGGGGCCCAACCTTCTAAACTTTGATCTGTTAGGATCTCAGAGGACAAAATTTTACTCCTCATAATAAAAAAGGTGAACAATTTTTTTTGTCTTTTTGAGACAGGGACTCACTCTGCAGTTGAGGCTGGCCTTGAGCTCACTTTTTGCAGCCCAGGCTGGTCTGGAACTCGCACTGATCCTCCTGCCTCAGCCTCCCCAGTGCTGGGATTAGAGGTGTGCACCACCACAGCCCAGCTAAAAAGGTGAACAAATTTAAAATCAATTTTAAGGAAACGTGATACTTCAGAAACAAAAATAAACTTGAGTTATTTGTAGGAAAATGGGTGCACTACAATACAAACCTAAGAACATAACATGAAGTAAAATAAATTAGACCCAGAAGCCTAAATGATGCTTGGTTTCCCTTATGAGAAACCCAAATTACAAATAAAGAGCTAAATGAAAGATATAAAGAGTAGAAAGATAAATCCTTCTCAAATGGAAAGGGGAACAAGAGACAGAGGAAAGAGGCAAACAAGAGAGAAAAGGGGAACAAAAAGAAATTAAAATGTGCTGTATACAGGTACCAATTCCACATAAGGATTGGAAACATTATTTACTGTACATGTGTACAAATGAACAAATAAATGATGTGCAAAGGGAAATATCATAAAGATCTGTAGGTATAGGCAAAATCAGATATAAAATCAATAATGATTAATCAGAAGCAGAAGTCACTGGAGCTAGACATTCCCAAGTAAACTCAGTGGTAATTCTGGTGAATTTCTGGAGACCAAATGTTAACCAGAAAGAATTTGAGATTCTGTCAAGGTCTGCAGTGTTCATATGACACATCATACTTATGATATTTATTTCCCCAAAGCCTACACCATATTCTGAAGACCCCAGGAAGTGTCTGTTGTACCTATGGCATTGAGAAATTTAACAAGAGTTTTCTTTGTCACAAAAGTCAGCCATCAAGAAAACAGATGTTACAGTACCCGATACATTTTCCAGTGGAAAGGAAGTCATAAGTACATAAGACAGAAAACAAAAAAGACTGAGATCATACTATAAAATCTTGGACTCTTGTGCTCCATCGTATTTTATCACCACAAAAATGAGCTCTAGTGGATTATAGCAAAAAAAAAAAAAAAGATATAAACTCAAAGACAACAGAGAAGTTGACACTAACAAACAAAAGGACATTAGAGAGATGTGAAGTTTCAGGCACCTAGAACTACAGAAATTATTAAATATATTCCTAGCTCTTAAGTGATTAAAATGTGAACTCATGCTAAAGAACTATCTAAGGGCCAGCCAAATAGCTCCACAGATTAAAGACCCTACAAGCAGGCACAGGGACTGGGGGTTCGAATCCTGGACCTGCTGTGCCAGCTCTGCCCCCGCACCTGTAATCCCAGCTCTTGGGAGACCGTAAACAAGCAGATCACTATAAATCCTATCTAGTAGTGAGACCCTGAACTCTCTTTAGGCCCTCTCCTAAAATACAAAAAAATAAAAGAATTATCTAATTTCTATTACTTAAATAATGAACAGTTTACTTTTGAAATTTTGTTGCAAAAAGAGACACATTTCCATTAATCCCTCTTAAAATACTTTTTTTATTTTGAATACACTGGAAGCACCCTGTCATCAGTGTATTTAGTTGCTATCAACTTGCCTCAATGCCTGAATCTATTCAAAACATTTATTTTTCATGGTGATTTTGATTTTGAGGAAGAGACAGAAGTCTCACAATGTCAGATCTAGTGAACAAGAAGGTAGATGAGAATTCACTGTCATGTTTTTGACAGAAATTTCTAGAAACATTTCATCAGTATAAGATGATAATAAATATAGCAAATACTTAATTAAGCATGCATTATAGTATAAGATACATTCCCTTTAACCCTCAAAACCATTCCCATCACTTCAAACTCACTTGTTATTAATAGCATATCTCTATTTCAGTAAGGTTTTCTTGATTTATAAATTCACCATTGCTTTTGATCACAGCTTGTATGCTGAAATTGAAAGATGAGAAATTTAAACTAACTGTGGATAAATCTTTTAATCAAAAAGGTAGGCAATGTACAAGCACAAAAGTACATTATCAGAGACATGAAAACTTCATAAAAGAATCAAAATGAAATGATATAAATTAAAAAAATACAGCAAGGGTCAAGGGGTCAATGCTCTGCCTGTCATGCTGGCCCTGCCCCAGGGATGTGCTGAGAGGGAGACTGAGACTGAGATTGGGTGAGGTGGCACATGCCTGTAATCCCTGAACTTGGGAGGCTGAAAAACAGGAAGGATCACTACAAATCCAGTGTGTGTGGTGAGATTCTATAGAATAAATAAATACATACAAAATAAATACCCAAGCTTGCTATGCCAGCCCTCCTCCTGAGAGATGGGCTTAGATGGCAATTGAGACTGGGTGTAGTAGCACATGCCTGTACTCCCAGCCCTTGGGACGCTGTAAACAGGCAGATCATACAAATCTGTTGTAGTAGTAACACCCTGAACATCCTGTAGACCCTTCCCTAAAATACTAAATAAATAAATAAATAAAATATAAGTAAATAAATGACAATGAAAATTAACAATGGTGTCTATAGACTAAAGTTAATAAAAAGGGGAAAAGAATAAATTAGCTTTAAAGTAATTCGATAACTGTATCTTAAACTAAAATTCAAAGACTTAAAAAAATATGCAAAAACACAGAATTAAACTAAACATAGAGGATTATCTAAGACATTCTCAACTGTAAATTATACAAAATTTAGATATGGAGGAGAAAAAAATATCAAGTATAAAATATAATTAAAGTTAAAATGGCCAGGAGTTGTGGAAATTTAACAACAGACATAAAACCACAAATCCAAAATGTTATGTTAATGTCAAAAAATGAAAAATCCCTCAAAATAAAGACACATCATATTTAAATTGTAAAAATCAAAGATAAAGAGAAGATCTAAACAGAGATTACTACCAGTACTTTCCCTATACAGAAAAGAAATCACCTTATAATGGACTTCTTGCTACAGACTACATAAACACAAAAGAAGATATCAGCATTAGATACTTAACATGATGGAAAAGAGAAGATAACAATCCCGAGTTCTGTATCCAGTGAAAATGTCCAATATAATGAATATTTAATAATTTACTCCAGACTATTACAAAGAAATTCATCTCCATCTGACCTATTATACAACAAATGTTAGCGATGCTCTTCAAAGAGAAGAAAGCATGTAAGTCAGATACTAGGAACTCCGTAAAGAAAACAACGAAAAAAGAAATAGATGTGGATAATTGTAACTTTCTATATTCTTAACTTCAGTTGATCTAAAAGATAATTGCCAAAGTATCAAATGAGTATAGTTTGGATAAATAAAATCAATGAAGTAATGATAGCAAATATTATAATCTTTGAAAATAACTATAATTTGGTATGCTAAAGAGAGGAAAACACAAAAACAATTAAAGCAGAAAAATCTAAAGAAGGAGAGAAAAATAATTGTGATGAATACAAAATTAGATATGAAAGATGCTAATCCAGCAATATGAATAAAACTTTTTTTTTTTTTTTTTTTTTTTTTTTTTTTTTTTTTTTTTTTTTTTTTTTTTTTTTTTTTTTTTTTTTTTTTTTTTTTTTTTTTTTTTTTAATTTTTTTTCAATTATTTTATTGTTTAAATTTAACCATGGTTATATTACATATTTTCATCATTGGATCAGTTTAGATTAATACATATAGGTATATAAGATTGATCAAACAACTAAACATTAACCTTTCTAAATCCTCATTACTTTTTTTTTCTTTTCCCCCTTTTTTTGAATAAAACTTTTAAGTGTTAATGTTTGAACAGATTGAATTAAAAATAGCAAGATAAGTGATATTAATATTAATAAAAGAAATTTTGAATAGCTGTACTAATTTTAGCAAAGCAAATTGCAAATAAAAGAATATATTAAAGATAAAGTAGGACAACTTGATAGAATAATTAATTTGTTTACAACTAACAGTGTCAAAATATGAGGTAAACATGATAAAATTCAAAGAAACAAACTTCTAGATTTGGAAAATTCAAATATATTCTTTCAGCAATTGACATATGTCAGTATAAAATTCA
The DNA here is from genome assembly GCA_004027025.1 of Myocastor coypus. NCBI lineage: Eukaryota > Metazoa > Chordata > Mammalia > Rodentia > Myocastoridae > Myocastor > Myocastor coypus. The sequence continues at coordinate 27,039 of PVJA010016685.1, forward strand.
CAAAAATCACTTCTTTTATAACCAAAGCTATCAATTTATTTAAATGACATTTATAGATAATTTATATCCAAAAACAAAAATATGCACACCCTTCTCAAGACAACATGGGACATTTTCCAAATGAACCATATTCTCAAACATAAAACATTCCTTAAATTGAATTTAAAACAAAAACTGTATAAAATGTACTTTTAGATCACAGTGAAATTAAACTAGCAATCTGTAATTGAAACACAGAAATCCCAATTACAGTTATTAGAAATTCAGTTGAATTATTGAGGGTCTAAAAAGAAACCTCAAGGAGAACTTTTAAAAATATTTTAAGGGGCTAGGGCGACAGCTCAGTAGAATAAGCACCTGCCTGGCAAGCACAAGGGCCTGAGTTCAATCCCCAGTCCCGCAACAATAAATAAATAAATATTTTAAGTATATGACAATATAATTTAAATTTGTGAGATGCTGCAAAAGCACTGAGGGAAAATTATAGCTTTAGACAAATATTATAAAAACAAAAGGTTGGTACACAAATCTAGCTTCCGTGGCAGGACATTAGAGAAATAAAACTGTTTAAACATAAAGCTGAGCCGGGTGTGGTGGTGCACGCCTATAATCCCAGCACTCGGGAGGCTGAGGCAGGAGAATCGGTGACAGTTCGAGACCAGCCTGGGCTACAAAACTGAACTCAAGGCCAGCCTGAACTGTACAGCGAGACCCTGTCTCAAAAAGACCAAAATAAATAAATAAATAAATAAATAAAAATAAAGCTAATGAAAAACAAAAGATAGCAATTGAGACTGGGCATAGTAATGTACGCCTATAATCTCAGCTCTTGGGAGGCTGTAAACAGGCAGATCAGTACAAGTCCTATCTGGTAGTAAGGACCTGCCTGAACAACCTATAGACACTTCCCTAAAATACAAAGAAAAAGAAAAACATTGATAATATCTAAAGATAATAGTATAAATATTTCTAAATACCTATGCATGTAAACTGAACCATAAAACAGACTACAACAATCGCAATGTTATGATTGAAAAAGAAATCATCATGACTAATTATACATACATAAAAAGAATAATCAAGGACTAACATGAATAATTCTGTGTAAAATTTTCTTGTCTTAGAAGAAACGGGCCAATTTCTTGAATATACAAACTACCAAAATTCCCACAATGACAAATACATCAACTAGATAGGTCTATATGTACTAACAGATTTGAATTAGTAATTTTTTTTTTTTTTTTTTTTTTTTTTTTTTTTTTTTTTTTTTTTTTTTTTTTTTTGTCTTTTTGAGACAGGGTCTCGCTATGCAGTTCAGGCTAACCTTGAGCTCACTTTTGTAGCCCAGGCTGGTCTCGAACTCGCACTGATCCTCCTGCCTCAGCCTTCCGAGTGCTGGTATTACAGGCGTGAGCCACCACGCCCGGCTTGAATTAGTAATTTAAAATGTTGACAAAAGAGCCACTGACTTAGATGGTAATTGGAGAATGCCACTAAACATTAAGAGAAACAGCAGTGCTTCACAATCTCTTCTAGGAAAGTGTATTTTCCAGTTCGAATAACAGAGACAAGACAAGCCCTCAGAGACAACATTTGGGCAAAAGATAGCCAAGCAAGCCAGTATTAGTGGAAAATTTCATAGGGAATAGTGATATTCCTTTAGAAGATAGAAATTCACCCATTTCTTGAGTTCAGGTAAAAGGAGAGATGGTTTCAAGGTCTTTGGGCTAAGAGTAAGAGCAGGCCAAAGGAGATTAATCTCTTTCAATGACTTCAGTAGTGCTCCTAATTATGCAACCTCCGTGGATACTTACAATATGTTTGTGAAATAGTATGTATCACTAATCCAGATAATATGAGTTCTGTGGCAGCAACTTAATCATTAGGAAACTCTGTTTATTCATAAGTTCTGTCTAATATTAGGCTCCTTCCATTGACTTGATTTAAGGGGATGATACGCTTATCTGCTTGATGAACTTTTTAATAATTATAAATAAGCAGTGCTTCCCATTAAAATAATTGTCACATTGCAAAGAATTCTGCCATAGCAATGGAGAATAATTGCCAGAAGAGTCAACTTGGGTTAAGAAAAAAGCATAAGTTTTTATGTACATGGACCTGATCTCTCCACCTTTGATTATGAACAGCTGCATTATGTTAGTAAAGTAACAAAGATTTACTAAATCAACATTGTCCTGGAAATCCGGATACTGTAATCCACTGCCCCTGAAAGACATTATCACTTGCCTAATTACCAGCCAATTCTCCTTATTCTTGATTAATATAATTCTAATTTTAATGAAGCATCAGGTATAATACCCCACTGTACATGACATCTTCTGATGGATAGCTGTCCAACCTGACAGCTAGTGATACTTCATAAGTGATGCACCTTTGTTTAAAGAAACCTCACAGATCAGATACGAAAGATTTCTCAAAGCCAGACAGTGAAAGTAGATGCAGACTTGAAAGTTACAAGCTTTCTTCTTTCCTGCCTTTGAGGACAGGCCTTTCAATGTGTCATTCTTTGAGCTACAGCACCACATTATATTCTAGGTACGTTGGGAAGACCAACAAAGTGACAGGCCTGTGGTGCCATAGTTGCTAATTCAGTAAGCCATTTTCAGAACCCGTACATCCATGCCACCTTGCCTGAAACAAGAAAATACATCCTTTAATATTAAATCTAATCTTATGGTGTTTCTCACTATTAAATTCATTCTGACTGTAAAACTTCTATTAGGTATTTAATAACAGCTCAATAAGAAAACTTTTTAAACAAAGGAAGACAAAGTAGTCTTCTACTCAAAGCAATCTCAAGACTTCCATCACTCAGAGTTAAACCCAATAATGCTGGTGATTCTCTCTAATCTCACCAATAAATCTGACATAATTTTGCTTCGTTTCTGCACTAGCACTTCTGGCTTCTTCACGCTCCAATCAGACCCCAGGGAAGCATTGCCTTAAGCATTTCTGCTTTAATAGTTTCCATTACCTGTCTTTCTCCAGTCATGTGCTCAACTGACTCCCACCCATCCCTTCCTATTCACACCTCACTGTTTCCATGACACCGTACTTACTTGCACTGTCAATCTACTTATTATATTAATACTAGCTTGTTTTATGTTTTTATTTTCCTATAGCACTTTTTTCATAATGATTAATTTCACTATCTGTTACAATTACTATACTCCATCTAAAGACAGAGAGTAGCTACATGAGGACAGGTATGCTGATGAGAGAAAGTGCTTAATGACTTTAAATTTAATTGATTATGAGTGTATGAATACAATCAAATTATTTTATACATCCTAACTGTACAAGAAATCCTCTCTTAATTTAAATGAAGCTTCTCATTTGTCCTTGTCCTCCATTTGGCTTGCACATATACTATGATACATTCAGCTCTTTCCTATAAGCCTGTTCTCATTTTCTCTATAATTTTCTGTGTTCTTTCACATATACAATACTCCTTAAGGTTACCTGCACTCTCTCACTTATTCACATAGCAAAGCCTCATTGTGTTCCTACTACCAGGTAATACACTAAATGTTAGACTAAGAAAATATTACAACAGATAATTGTTACAATTTTACAAAAAATTATAATAGAAAACATTATTTCTATGGAAAAATAGTACATCCTAACTTAATAGGCACTCCATTAGGCTTTCTCTCACGTATGGTTAAAATAATTGTGGTTAAAATAATGCTTTTATGCTACTATGTGACAAATTGATAAAGATTTTTATATGTTATGCCCCAGGTCCAAGGCGAATGTGTGTGATTATAACTGGTCAAGAAAGTGAGTAGATTAAGCATACAGAACAATGAACTTCAATATGAAAAGTGAAGAAAGCTATACAATGAATTATTGCACCAACTAGAGTTCAAGGCTCTGCCACTAAGATAAAAGGACAGGGGTCTTTTCAGGGCACAAAGGAAGCTGCCTCAGGAGAAAAGGAAGCACAAACACGGTAAATTTGTAGAAAATAAGTATGTTAGCCAAGGATACTTATCTTCTTAATGAATCTACTCTTCCAGGAAAGGTATAAAATATGATATATATTTTATGTAATTGGAACTGTTGACTCATCAAACACATTTAAGGAACTGCTGTTTAGAAAGTTATTCTATTTTATTCTTCCTGCCAGCAAGGTTATTTTCAGATTGTGTTTTTAATGTAGAAATTTCCAATTCTCAATAGCTGCCATAATGCCAGCTGAAGAAGTTATTCATCCACAAAAGCTTCTTTTGTTAAAATACACATCATATTATTTATACAATCTGAATGTTTAACGAATGCTTACAAATTTAAATGTCAATGTGCATAAACTAAAACTAAGTTTCTATCAGGGAAAAAGGATTCTCAATCCAGAAATCAAGCTTGTGTTTTAAGGCAAAAAAGTTGAAAACTGAATTCTAAATTGTTTTTTAAAAAGTAAATGATGGAGAAGTGTAATAGGGTTTTCCAAGAAGTTATCATAGAAATAAATATAAAATCATGTCTTTTAAGGACCAGCCAAACAGCTCAGCAGATTAAAACACCTGCTTAGGCCCCTACAGGGGATTGGGGTTCGATCCCCGGGCCTACAGTGCTGGCCCCATCCCCAGGGCACGCTGAAGTGGTGATTGACAACTGTATGTGGCGGCATGCCTCTGTGGTTGCAGCACTTGTGAGGCTATAAACAGGAGGATCATCAGAAGTCTGATCTACTTAGTGAGACACTATAGACCCTGACCCTGTCCTAAATTAAAAAATTAAAAAATCACAAAGAAAGAAAGAAATTTCAGAAAAAGAAAGTCTTTTAAAAAAATGAATGGTAGCCTGTAGGGATCCGATGATCTTACTGCAAACTGGTTCACCCCCAGGGAGACCCGGTGGTAGGAATCAGAAGGATAGACAAGGCGATAGACAAGACAAAAAGTTGGGCTAGCTGGTTACCAGTCTGTCTGATGGGCGAGACTAACTCAATGCACACACAAGCGATCCTTTATTTATACTCGTACAAAGTTTTTATCCCACAACACAAGGTGACCCAGCAACCAGTAGCTGGCCTGAACCAGACAAGATGTTTTTCTCAACACTGGGGTAGCTTTCTGCTCCAGGCAGGGAAGCCCAGTCCCACTTATACACAATTGATCAATTTCCTGGCTTCCCGGGCTCCCAACAGTAGCCAAGCGTGGGTGGTGGCACAAACCTGTAATTCTAGCACTTGAGAGGCTGAGGTAGGAGGATCAGTGCAAGTTTGAAACCAACCTGGGGTACAAAAGTGAGCTCAAGCCCAGCCTGAACTGCATAGTGAACTGCAAGGCCACTCTGTCTCAAAACGACAAAATAAAATAAAATAAAATAAAATGAATGATAGGGCAATTTCATTTCACAATACAAAGAATAGATTAAAATCAACTTTGTACTCTTAATCATGAAGAAAATTGCTAAATGTCATTTACAAACTCTTATAAGTTTAATAAATGTAATTTAAGAGTTGTCTCTATACATTCAGAATGAAGTAGTGGCATGAGCTGACTGACAAAAGCAAAAGTTCTTTGACAGGGTCTCACTATGCAGTTCAGGTTGGCCTTGAGTTCATATTGTAGCCCAGGCTGGTCTCAATGTCACAGGAATCCTTCTGCCTTCACCTACCAGGATTACAGGTATACAGCACCATACTTGGCTCTTAACAAAATGCTTGAACAGAACTGAAACCCATTTAAGAATTTGACCATAAAAAAGATTGGATGTAATTACTTTTTCAACCCCATGTGAAACATTTCTCAAATAAATTTCATAACCAAACTTCTTGTTTTAAGACATTTACATCTTTGTAAATGACATGAGCTAAGACATTGGCCATGATTATGTCCTCAGAATTGTTGCTCTTTTACCTCTGCATAAGAAAGAACTTTTTGGGGCTGGTGAGATAGCTCTGTGGCACAAGTGCCTGCCTCACAAGTACAAGGTCATGAGTTCAAACCCCAGTCCCTCAAAAAAAAAAAAAAAAGAACTTTCAAAAAATTCCCAAGGAAGTTACTACAACATAAATTTATGTTCGTTGTATAAAATGTATATCTGGTTCTCCGAAGAATTCCTCTCTATCTGCAGATAGACAGAGCAGGTGGCTAAGAACAGGGTGAGTTTCACATTGTTGAGAATCCAGCTAATGAAACACACTGATGAAACACATCTCATGCTAAACACTCTCCTACTCTAGAAACTTCTACTTTGGGAAATTTCCCCTGGAGAGTTCAGTGAAGATTATTATAAAGAGAGAAACAATTACAGACAGAAACAAGACACTATTGTTGTCAGTTTAAGTTGTTGTAAAAGGGTGCAACAATGTGGTTATTAATAAGCAACAAAAAATTATTTCTCACAGTTGTGGAGCCTAACAGTGCGAAATCATGTTGCCTACCTGAGCAGGTTCTGGTGAAGGTCTTACAGGTTTCACATTAGTATCATCTTGTGTCTTCTCATGGTACAAAGAAGTAGAGACCACTGAGGTTCCCTTTACGGGGACATTAATCCTCAGAGCAACCTGCCACATTTCACAAGGTTATACTTTTTGCTATCATCATTTTGGGAGTTAGGATAGCAACCATATAAATTTGGAGTGGACACAAAATTCACTTAATTGCAGTAACTCCCTTCGAGTACCATCTTCTTGTACATAAATTATATACTCATGTTGCTTGAAAAACTAATTATCAGCCAGACGTGGTGGCGCACGCCTGTAATCCCAGCACTCGGGAGGCTGAGGCAGGAGGATTGGTGCAAGTTCGAGACCAGCCTGGGCTACAAAAGTGAGCTCAAGGCCAGCCTGAACTGCACAGTGAGACCCTGTCTCAAAAAGACAAAAAAAAAAAAAACTAATTATCATAGAATACCACACATAAATAGCAACTGCTATCCGCTATGGACTCTAAAGGAAACTCCGTACTTGTCTACCTGAGAATCAGCCTAAGGGCAAATCAGCAAACAATTAGAGCATCTGCCTTAGTGAATTTCAATTTGATGTAGATACAATTTTTCCCATGCAATAGATAACAATGTAAAATAAATTATTTTAAAAAGTGAAAAGAATTTACTGCCTCATCTAACAAAAAACAGTAACATTAGTTTGCAGCCTCAGGGCTTAAACAGTATTACAAATTATAGCCTGTACCATTTATCTTTTCTATATCCTGGATTCATGACATTAAAAAAGTAACTTGACATGAAATTACAACAGATTATTACCAGTTTCAAAATCTGATCCAGGTTAAAAGTTCAAGGCTTTTGAATGAAAATTTGAAATCTCTGAAAAATAGATGTTGGTTTTTTCCCACAGGACCCACAGACACAATAAAAGGTTACATATTGGAAGAAGGAACACATACCATTACCAATATTATTTTAAAATTATTTAATATCTGAGGGCTAAAATTCACTTTGGTCCATCAGAACTTCTCCCTTTCAAATGAAGAATAATACCACATTCTGTGACAGAAGAGGTTAGAGATAGCATTAAAGGCTTTAGAAATGAAGGTATTTTGTTCAATAATACATGACAATTCAATTCTATTTCAACTACACAGCAAAGTGACAGATTTGGAGCTATAACAATGGATTACTCTCAGGATATAAATCCAAGGTGACCTTTATGGATTACACATCCTACCATAATAACACATAAATTTTTCCAGCCTCCTATGGCACAATGGTGAAAGGAGAAAGTATGACCCAGGAAACATTTTCATTACTTTAAAAGAAGAGAAACGATGCAAATTACATTCTCAGACCACAGTGAGACTATACTAGCTTCAAAAGAGAAAATAGGGTAAGTACATGGAAATTAAAAATAATAAGAGATTGCTCAAGAAATTTTACAAATACTTAAAATGAAAATAAAACCTACTGCAATATGTAAATAGATACAATCAAAATGGTGTTTTGAAGATTATCCATAGCACTAAATATATCATGTAGTTGCATATTCTAAGTTTTCACACTAAGTAAACAGACAAGGAATTATAACTTTGGCCAGGAAAAACCAGAAGGGGCTGAGGAGATGACTCAGCAGTCTGAAGTGCCTGCTTAAGAAAGCTTAGGCAACCACAGGGACCAAGGTTCAATCTCCAGCACAACATGAAGTGCCAGTAACACTCCTAGGACAGGCTGAGCTGGTCATAATAAAAAAAAAAAAAAAAAAAAAAAAAAAAGAAAGAAAAGAAAAAAGAACACCAGAAGAAAATGTAGTAAAGAAAAAGCAAATCAATAAAAGAGACAATTCAATATAAAGCTAACAATGTCTAACTTTATTTTTTAAAGAATACAAAGTAATAAAAAAGAAGCATTAGGAATGATACAAAATTTCATTAAACAAAGTAATTGGAATTCAACAAGGGTTGTCATATTATATGATGTTAATTTGAATGTAGTTGCTTAGGTTGCCAGATAATGTTGATATTTTAAAAGATCAATAAACTTTATAAATGTGTAATATGACCAGCCGCAAACAAGAAAAAGTCCCAAATTACCAATATTGGTAGTAGTAGTGGTAGTAGTAGTAGTAGTCATAGTAGTAATAGTAGTAGTATGTTAGGGAAGGGTCTACAGGGTGTTTAGGGTCTCACTACTAGATTGGGCTCATAGTGATCTTCCTGTTTACAGCCTCCCATGAGCTGGGAGAACAGGCACGTGCTATTTACCCCCAGTCTCCATTGCCATCTCAGTGTGTCCTGGGGGTAGGCCTGGCATGGCAAGCCTGGGGATTGAACCCCAGGCCCCTGCTTCTGCTTGCAGGTACTTTAATCTACTGAGCTATTTGGCTGGCCCTCCAAGTTACCAATATTAATACAAAAGATGTGTAATCCTAACTGACCCCATGGAAAGAAAACAGAAGAAATGCTACATAGATTCTATATTCAGGTTTGCTCATTTAGACTATACAGAGTAACTCTTTGAATGATACAAACAACCAAAGTTCACATAAGAGAAAGTATACTGGGTAGATTATACCAATTTTTAACTAATAAATTGTGAATTAAAACTGAAAGTTTAAAGTGTCAACTTGATTGGCATGGAGGCCACTTTTGGAATTACTAAGCCACACATTTGAGAGTACCTGGGGGCTCACAGAGGTGTACTCTCAGTCCTTTTCCTGGCTCCTCACACCCCATAGCTTGCTGTAGCATGCTCTTCTGCCTGACGTTTATGCCTTGGAGATGATCGATCCTGAACTAAAGCTCTGACGCCAGATCTACATAAAAAGAGAGATAGTCTTATCCTATATTAAGATTTGTATTATTCTCAAAATGATCTACAGATTGTTTAGAAATACAGTCAAAATCCTAGCAAACTATTTCGTGAAAATTGAAAATCGATTACCAAGTTTACATGAAAGCCTAAAAACCTACAATAGCAAACAGATTCCCGAGGAAGATGAACGGACATGAAAACTCCTACACTGCCAGCATTATAATAAAACTCTAGTAATCAGAAGAATGTTATTTACAGAAGAATAACAGTTCAATAAAGTAATACTGATGCCCTGAAATACATAGAAAACAAACTTAAATACAGTCAACTCATTCTTTGAAAAAGAGCAAAGCCAATTGAAAGGAGAAAAAATGAACTTTCTAAGAGATATTGTCAGAGTTATTACATAACATACTTATTCAAAATAATACACTAGACAAAGACTTCATATTTTACATAAAAATTCCACCAAATAAATGAAAGTTTAATTTAAAACTATAAAACTTCTGGGAGAAAATATTACAGAAATTCATAGGATGATTCAAATGAAAGTTTAGATACTACATAATTGCATTCCCAAGAAAGTTTGAATTTTATTAACAAATGAACTTGTTATGGAACTGGGGAGATAGCTCTGTAGAGTAAGTGCCTGCCTGGCAAGAACAGTGTTCTCAGTTCAATCCAAAGTACTACAATACATACATATATACATACATACATACATACATACATACATAAATACATACATACATATATACGTAAAACTTGTTCCATGAAAACATAGAGAATAAAATAACAAGCTACATATTTAGAGAAAATAATTCCAAGACGATATCTGATAGATAATTTGCATTGAAAATACATGAGAATTTAAAATTTAACAATGAAACAATCTAAATAGGAAAATAATATTTGATAATCCTTTCTTAGTGAATTATCAGATTCACAAAAAAGACTATCAACAAAGAAGATGAGGCAGTGTGTGAGGCAGATCACCCTAGGCCTGTGAGAAGCTCATTTGACCCAGCTGCCAGGCCCAGCAGGTGAGTGAGACCACCCTGGGCCTACCAGAAACTCATTGCTGAGCCACAAAGCCTGGCATATGAGTGGAACTTCATTTATCAGACAGACCCAGTGTGAAAAACTGCAGCAGAACTCCCTGCAGAGAGACTAGAGACAAGATCCACCCAGCTCATCCAGGACCAGAATATCATGCTAGAGTGGCACAGCAGGTTAACCTCCAAGGGCTGCAGCAGGAAGAGGAGGAACTTAACAGCCAGACCCAAACCACACCCGCCTGAGGAGTTGGAACTTGGTAGATTCAAATCTGGTGCCAAGGTAGAACTCTATCAAAGCTCTACATCAAAAGTCAGAAGGTAGGGCTATAAAAAATGACAAAGAGAAGGAGCAAAATATGCTCTCAGGCCCCAAACTTACCCAGAACAAATACAGGAGACAATAGCACAGAAGAAATTGGAAATCACACACCTAAAGTCTCTGAGAAAATAGCATCTGAAGTAAAGAAATAACTGCAGAATAGTATAGAGGAAATCAGATCAAAAATAATTTCTGAAGCAAAAAATTACTACGTATAACAAAGGAAGTACTAAATGCTTCTAAAGAAGAAACTGATTAAAAAAATAATTAAGAAGAATAGAAAAATGATGGGATACTTGAATGGCAATATAGGAAAGTAGCACAATGTATGAAGCAGATTCAAAGTGCTATACAGGAACTTAAAACCTCAATCACAAGCTGGCAAAACCATTTCAATGAAAATGAAAATATACTGTCAGACCTTAAAAACACTATTGCAGCTAGTGAAGAGGTAAGAAAAGATCTCTTAAAAACAACTGGATGTAAGAAAAAATAATTGAACATCTGAAAGATGATGTGAAGATGAACAAGATAAGACTAATAGGTATCAATCACAAAGAAAGAGCCAATACAAATGATATAAAAAGAATATGAACAGAAGTAGTAGCGGAAAGCTTCCCAAATATGGGGATACATTTGACATTCAAGTAACTGAAGCATATAGAACTTCAGCTAACATCAACCCAATAAAAACTACACCCAGACATATAATAATCAAGATCCCAGAAATTCAGCATAGGAACAATATACTAAGGAAAACCCATTAGAATACTGGAGTTTTCTCTTTACCAACATCAAGTCAAGAAGAGCATGGAGCAAAGTACTTCAAGTCTTGTAAAAAAACAAATTCCAGCGTACTACTCTACTCTAAAAATCTTTCTTTCAAGTTCAATGGAGAAGTGAAATACTTCCAGAACAAAGAACCACTACAGAAAATTTCATGATGACAATGCGAACCCTGTGCAGTTAGTAAAAGATATTCTACAGAGGGATCAAAATGGCCACAACTCCTTGAAGCAGAATGGAAAGAACCCACCAACTAGGGCAAACAGACACACGAGAAAAAGAGGTATACAAAAGCAGTCTTTCAACTATTCTTTTGTATACAGCAGCAGAATAAGTCCACCAGCATATTCCACAAATAGACTTCTCCTGCACCTTATGGGTCATGATTCTGTCTGGTTCTATAGGGTGGATGTCAAGGAAATAGCAGTGGCTGAGTTCCCCAAGTGGCACTTGGCCACCAGTAGGCATCATGGACACTGTCTATGTACACGACATCCTAGAACTTCGTGTGATATCCTATCCCCAAGCTGCTAGAAGTCCTGGTCATATATTTTCCATTTCAGTATTATACTATGTTTCATTCTTAGTAATTCTTTACTACCATAGAAACTTTTACTTAGCTGATATTTTTGTGTATATTAACCATTTTAAATGTTGTGCTAGCACTCTGAATTGATTACAGATTCGTACATATGATATACAACATTCTAACCTCTAAGTTGGACTCATAATTTGATTTGAATTTTGGAACATTGTCCTGAGATAGTTAATTTAATTTTAATTAATTAATATTTAATTAATTTTCTGAATATTGTTTAATTATACTTTTTGTGTCATAATTCATACTATATCTCTGACTTGCAATCTACTTATGAGATGTGATATGATATTTTCTCCTAGTATTAGAAACTTTAAGTATATGTATATATATGTGTGTGTGTGTGTGTGTGTGTGTGTGTGTGTGTGTGTGTGTGTACACAAGAGAGTTAGACTAAATATACAGCTACTTTGTCTTAGTCCATTGAAAATAAACATTTGCACTAATATTTGTTTAGACAAGATATCAGGTCTGTATCTTGTCCTCTGAATAACTACTATGAAGACAACAATATATATAGTATTAATTATTGTAACCATGCTACTACCTTCTTTTGAAACTGTTTTATTGCTATTTTATCCTTTTTCCTCATTAAAATGAATGAAAAATATAAAAATAAAAATAAAAAACAAAGAAGATGAAGGCTGGCCCCCAGGATAGGCTGAGCTGGCAAAAAAAAAAAAAAAAGTAAATAAGCATATGAAAGGATTCTTATCATTTGTCACTAGGAAATGAAAAATATTAAAATCCCAATCTGCCTACAGGCTGTTCAGGGTCTCACTACTAAACTGGACTGCTAGTGATCTCCTGTTTATAACCTCCCCAGAGCTGGGATTCCAGGCGTGCCACCACTCCCAGTCTTCATTGCCCTCTCAGTGTACCCTTGGAGTGGGGATGGGACAGACACTCCAGGCCCGGGGATTGAACCCTTGGCCCCTGCCCCGGCTTGCCTGAGCTTTAATTCACTGAGCTATGTGGCCCGCCTCACACTTCTTATATTGGTTAAAATTCAAAAGCAAAATGACAATATCAAATTCTGACTAGGATAAGGAAGAACAGAAATCCTGACTTTTAAGAAAAATCTTTTTTAAAAAAGTTTTTACTCATTTTAATAAGAAAACAAGACAAAATAGCAATGAAACAGTTTCAAAACAGGTTAGTAGGACAGTTTAATAATTAATTCATTGCATGTTGTTTAATTCAGAGTAGTTATTCAGAGGACAAGATGTGGACATGATATTTTGCCTAAACACTATTAGTACAAACCTTTCCTCTCACTGAACTAATTTGAAACCTCATGTTTACATAAAAACCATTATGTGAATGTTTCTAATAGTTTCATGCATAACTTTCAGGTACCAGAAGCAGTGAAGGTGTTTTGCAGTAAATGAATGAATATATGAGCTGTAGATATATAGGTGCCACACAGTGAGTATTAATCAATAATAAAGAGATGTGAATCACCACACTGCTCGGCAACTTGAAAGAGCCACAAATGTGGGGAAAACTTCAGCAAGAAAGTTTAGTGAAAAGCCCCCATAGTCCGATTGTACTGAAAAAATGTAAGCAAATATTATATTGGCTCCCATAGATTGATGAAATTTGTGGAAGTCACAGTTGAGAAAAAGTAATATAAGCAGAACTAGGAGAAATGCAACGTTTTTTTGTGAGCCAAATGCAACAGTATGTCATGTGTATAACATGCACATCACATCTAGTATTTTATGTGTAGAAAAATAAGTTCATATCATATCCTAAAGAGAAATATTTTAGATGAATCTTATAACATGGTGTCAAAGTAAAATTATTCACACATTATGTAGTGGTTTGACAACTGGTGGTCAACTTGTAGCAACCAGATGAACTAAACCAGCATGGTACTGCATGTGGGAGGCCCACCTGACAATAAATTTGGAGGTGTTGCTGGTTCTCCTGGAGGATCTTTTCACTGGCTTTCCTCATAACAGCTTGGTTGTTCTTATCACTGGGGGAGCTCAGGACCTCACTGTTGCTGAGGATGGCTGGAGTACTTTTCAGGGGAACTTTAGTCTTTACATTGAGTGCCACTTACTGGCTCCAGGGCAGATCCCTGAGCCTTTTGGCACAGATGCTTCATCCTACTGGCACAGAATTTCTAGATTCTACATCTTAGCTTTTCGCCTTCCAAGCACAGATCCTTGAGACAAGTTTCCATGACACATTGTTGCATTGTTTTGGGCTCTTGGCCTCCAGCTGGACTTGTGAGAAACATTGTTATAAGCGGTAGCTCTTTAGGTGGACACATGTAGGACACTGCCATGGCATGTAGGCCCTCAGCGGCGTTCTTTGGTCTTTAGTGTAAAGACAGATTTCCTGTACCCTTTTATACTAGACTCTTTGGAGTGGCTACTGTAAAATAATCCTATAAATTATGTGTCCAGTATTAAATTAGTTCCCTTGCAAATTCTGACTATAACATCTTACTACTAAATTAAAAGTTAAATTTAATTAAAATTATTTAACTGAGATGGCAGGTTTTATTTTTGCATACTGTAATATCTAATTACTTTAGGTTCAAATTTCATTTAGTTTACCAAAAAGCATCTTAGTGTTCTTATATAAAAGAATCAACATTTATTTTTAATTAGAATGATTATAAAAGTTTCATAAGTGAATGGATATAAGTAAAATCAAAAGAGTAAAACTTAGGTTTTGTTTAGAATAGGAAAGAAATCCGTAAAAGTTATAAAGCCCAAGTGAGTTTAAGAAGAAGACAAAGAGGCTTACATCACATAAAATTTCAGCGTTTCAAATGAAAGAAGCTCACAGAAGAGTTGAACAAATCTTTTGTTCAAATCCCGACCTAATCATGTGTCTCATAAAGAAGACTTATCACCAAGACGTTCAAAAGAAAGTATTGGCTTGCTCAAATAAAGACTTAAGCCTCCTACTAGGAAATCTGAAAAGACTAAATAAGAATTTTGTCTTTTGGTGAGATGAGGAATAAAAACAACTGTAGGAAATAGAATGCTTTCATTATGGATTACTGAAAAAACTTCCCAAGAAAGAACCTGTTCATTTTCTTCAAATGAAATATATCTGTAACTCCAATATTATTTTATATAACATACACAAGTAAAAAAATTCACAAAAATATTTGAGGAGTAATTTTGTATTTATCTGTCAGAAGACTTCATTCCTTTCCCAGACAATTTTTGTATCACTATGTGTTATCCCACTACCAAAAAAGATAAACATTGCTTAGTATAAAGAAAATCGATAAATTTCTCTTGTGTTTCTACCCTTTCTCTCTCTGAGCTTATACTTATTAGAAACTCAGTGTCACTGCTTACTGATTTGACCTGTTTCTTCAGAAAATTTTACACAATTCATATTAATGTACTTGAAGAAATCTACAGGGTTAAATCATAGAAGGCAATGGTAAACAATTTATGGTATATTGGTATAAATTTGCTTTCTTGGTCAAACATCCCCATTTTTAATATTTTGCTAAGAGAACCATCTTCTACAAGACTACTCACTGCCAGTTTTAGTACACTACTTATTTCCTTTGTTGAGTATATTGTCACAACTGCAGAATTAAGACATTCGAATTGCAGACCTCAGGTTCAGAAATTTTTGTTTTTCAATTTTTTCATTGTTTAAATTTAACAATGGTTATATTACATATTTTCATCATCAGATCAGTTTAGATTAATACATGTAGGCATATAAGATTAATCAAACAATTAAACGTTAACCTTTCTAAATCCAAATTACTTTTTTTTTCTTTTCCCCCTTCTTTTCTTTGAAAGTTGACATATTGCATATTGTCCTCACAATCATTCTACAGAGTACAGTGTGTGGGCATGACCCACCTCCCTATTGATGCTGCATAGAAAAAAGAAAGAAAAAAAAAGGAAAGAATATAATTCTCTTTGGACTAAGAGGAAGCAGATACATACATAGTCAAAGGTTTTGCAATTGCAGTGTGCCACAAGTGAAGCTTGTGATGTTGGAGGCAATTGAATCTAAGCCTCCTAAAGCTCATCTCACCAATCTAGCTCTGCGTTCCATGCATTGTAATTAAGGATTTTTTTTTTCCTTGCTGGGTGGTCAAGGGCAAGTCGAAGCAAGA
>PVJA010016686.1:0-43038 GCA_004027025.1 Myocastor coypus
GTGGGCAGGCGGGCGGGCGGGCGGGTGGGCAGGTGGCTGGGTAGGCAGATGGGCGGGTGGACGGGTGGGTGGGCGGACGGGCAGGTGGATGGGCGGGTGGACGGGCGGATGGGAGGGTGGACGGGCCGATGGGCGGGTGGGTGGGTACATACATGGATATTAACTCATTTTAGGTCAGTTTTGGTAAGATTGTGTCTTGTATGGCATTTGTCATTTTTTCACATAATTTTTCAACGTATTTGCTCACAATGCTTCATTATCATTTTAATAGTACTATCCTTACTTTTCTGTGCTTGTAGACTGTAGTAAAAATGCTTCTCTGTTTCCAGATGTGAGAAATCTGCATTTCCTCCCTTTACTTGTGATTGACAGAATGAACTTTACCAAGCTATGAATCCATTACTTTCTTCTGACGTTTTGCTTTCTGTCTAACTTCCGCTCCCCCCTTTTGGTGTTAATTTTCCTCTGCTTCACTTGTCCACTCGTACAGGGTCTAGTGATGTCACTCCTCACGCAGAGACGGCCCACGAGCACAGCACGCCTTCACAGTTTCCCAGCTTCCTCCTCCCTTTCCTGGCTTCCTTCCCATCGGGAAACCTCAGGCTCCCTCCCTCCGGTCGTGTATCTGTTACCTTGCTCTTTCATATGTCTGCACTTCGGTTTATCGTATGAGAGAAGTCGTGCAATATTTAAACTGTGTGTCTGGTTTGTTTCGCTTGGCATTAGGGTCCCAAAGTGCGTCCACTTTCCTACCTATGATTTTTTTCTCTTTTGCCGTGAGATGGGTGGCTTCAGCGTGGCCCACTGAGGCGACATGTGAGACGGGTGGCTTCAGCATGGCCCACTGAGGTGACATGCACTCCCTCTCTGAGGGTCCCTGTGGGAAGGGCTGAAGGGACACTGCATAGGGCCTCCCAGCTCAATGTGCTGTCCACTGGGTTGTGACCTCACCGAGGCTCAGGCCAGGCTGTTCAGGTGTGGACAGAGACAAGTTTCTTGCAGCTGTGGTCTGTGTTGGCCATTTCTCTCGGCTCCTCAGCTGCTGGTTGTCACCTGGCTCAGTGGCCCACAGCTGTCTGCTCATGCTCCTCCTCCATCCCAGGGAGAGGAGCTCTTCAAGGTGTCACCATTTGGGCTTTTTTTTTTTTTTTTTTTTTTTTTTTTTTTTTTTTTTTTTTTTTTTTTTTTTTGGTTTTTGGTGACTGTCTTAGTTACTTTTTACTCGTTACTGGGACAAATACCCAATGCTCAAAATGAAGGAAGGAAAGGTTTATGTAGCTCACACTTACTGGAGGTTTCAGTCCATACTTGGCTGGCTCCAAGGCAGAGGGGCACACGGCAGAGAGCAGCAGTTCATGGCAGTGGAACAGCAGCAATCGTGACAGAGGCAACAGAACAACCAGGGAGCAGAGAGCAACAGCGGGAGTCTGTCTCTCTGTCTCTCTTTATATTGCCTTCAGGCTCTCCGCCTCAGCCTATCTGCCTCGGGCCACACCCATAATCCCAGAAGTACTCAGACCCATAATCCCAGGGATCATGAGTCAAGTCTCAAACTCTAGAAGTCCCCACCCCATGACTGCATGAGGCTTTGGGGGACAATTAGACATAAATCATAACAGCGACACTGATGACTGAACCCAAGGCTTTCACAATGAGCTGCATCCTTTACCATTTTTTAAAATCAAACCGTTGAGACAGGGCCTCACGACATTACCCAGGCTGTGCTTGAACGCATGGCTTCCCACCTCGTATCACTGTTCTCTGGTTAGGAGGAGACTCCCATCAGCCCACACAAGATCATCTTCCTTTTGATGAGCTGGCATCTGTCAACTCCGGTCCTAAACACAGATGGGAAATTCTTTCTGCTGTGTGAAGTAGAATAATTCTGGAGGTGGCTTCCTGTATACGCCCAGCTCCTTCCCAGCACCAGAGGAGTTGCAAGGGCTGGACACTGAGGGCCCGCGTCCCTCACCCTGGCTACCGCGTGCTCATTCTCTTTTAGCTGCTTGGACTTCATTTGGTTTGCTGCTGCTGGGTTCCTCACGCAGAGAGAAAGGCCTTTTAGTTGAACTTTCTGTTATTGTTCAGCCAGCAGGATTGGTCTTCCGTGGGCCTGCTTTCACAGCATGCCACACTGGCCGTACCTTGTTTTCATTTTTATTTGGTTTAAAATGCTTTCCAGTTTCTCTCTTGGTTTTTTCTTTGATTTGTGGCATATTCCAAAGTGTGATATTTCACTTCCAAAAGCTGAGGGATTTCCAAGTGCTTCCTGCTATTGGTCTTTGATTCAACTCCCTCATGGCCACAAAGTTTTCCTTGTGTGACTTGGATCTGTGGGTTCAAGATTTATTGAGACTTACTTTACGATGTAGAATGTTGATCTTGCTCTAATGCTGAAATTGCTCTAATTTCCTCGTGTGTTTCCAGCCATGGCTGGTGGGAGTGCTAGGTGAGCGTTGGTGGGTCGGGCTGGGCGGGGTCTCTGACCTTCTGCATGCGAGCTTCCTCTTTCCTGTCCCACCCATCGTAGAGAGGGGTGAGACTGCGCAGTGAGCCTTTGTGGATTTGTCTGTCTTCTTGTAGGTCCCAGACATTGCTTCTCGTATCGTGAAGGTCTGCAATCCAGTCCATGAACATTGGTCTTTTAGCCTTCATTCAGCATTTGGTGTAAAAGAGACCCTCTGTCCCATACTCTCAAGGTTCTACCACATGGCTCCTGGGTAAGGGTCACAGCCTCAGTGTCATGAAGGCGTGGCCGTCAGGCAGCAGGGAGAGGACTTCGGGGAGCAGCCCTTGGACTTTACGACTGTTCAGTCTGCTCCCCTGACAGAGCGACCTGCACGTGCAGCCTAACTACTTTACCACAGCCTCTAGGTGCACAGGTAGGAGGAGGAGGAGGAGGAGGAGGAGCCACATCTCTGAGTCCCTACACTGCTCTGTGTAGCTACCTCTAGACCGTCCTCTCTCTGATGTTAGTCTCGTTGATAAGCCAGCTGCCTGTTAGCCCAGCCACTCTGCTAAGCAGTCCACATAGAAGATCCCACCTGCTATGGTTGGTGTCTAGTTGTCCCCCCAAAGCCTCATGCAGTCGTGGGGTGGGGACTTCTAGAGTTTGAGACTAACTCATGATCCACTGGGATTGTGTCTTAGTACTGCTAGAATTATGGATCTAAAAAAAAAAAAAAAAAAAGAATTATGGATCTTACTACTACTGAGATTATGGATCTTGGTACTGCTGGGACTGTGAGTATGGTCTGAGGTGGATATCCTGAGGCAGAGAGCCTGAATGTAACATAGGAGAGACAGAGAGACAGACTCCCTCTCTGTGGCTCTCTGTTACCCTGGTTGGTCGGTTGCCTCTGTCGCCATTTTGTTACTGTTCTGCCACCATGGACTGGATGCTCTCTGCCCTGTTCCACTCAGCCTTGGGCCAGCCGAATATGGACTGAAACCTCCAGTACTGTGAGCTAAATAAACCTTTCCTTCCTTCATTGTGGATTTCAGATATTTGTCCCAGCAATGAGCGAAGAGTAACTGGAACACCACCCATCCTTGGGTCAGTCGGAGAGCTCAAGGCTCGTGGGCTGATGGGCCCTGCCTACCCGAGCTCTGTTGTGGCCAGAGCAGCCATCAAGCTGGCTCATCCATGCAGGGTCCCCACAGAAGCACAGCCCTGCTGAGCCGTGGGGCCCAGTGGTGGCAACATGGGCTGTACCATGCTGAAGGCAGTGGCTGCCAGGCCACCTGTGTTGCTAGGGTCACCTTCGCCATGTCTTTGCTCTGAAGTCCATGCTGCCCAGAGATTCAAGCACAAAAGTGCGGGAGATGTAGCCAAGTGATTCCACAGTGAAACAGATTCTGTGTCTATCCTGTAGACTTCAGAAGACTCTGACCAGCTGAGGCTCGTGGTATTTAAGCACGCACTACTATATGTGACCAACATGGACTGCACAGCAGCTGCTGGAAGTCCAGCAGTCTCCAGTGCCTTTGTCAGTTCACCTGCAAAAGATCACGCTGCCCTTCTATGGGAGCAGGGCCCGAAGAGGAGAGCCAGTCCGTGGCATTCGTGTTTCCGTTTCACCTCACCTCGTGTTTAACCACCACTGGGACCAGGCCATGGCAGGGAGTCAAAACAGCCCCGCAGAGAGGGGGCTCCTACTGAAGCCAACTTGGAGGGATGAAGAGCTGCCTAGCGGATTGGTGGAGTTCTGCTCTGGGCATGTCTGTAGATGACTGAGAGCCAGGCCATTGCCTACAGGATAGCCTGCTCTGGGTGTGGGCGGCGCCAGTCGGGCGGCTTGCAGCCTGGTGGGAATGAAGAGGGAAAGCAGACGAAGTGCTCTCTTTTGCTTCTCTGCAGGGGCTCAGGTCTTCACCATTGCCCTTGGAACTTCCTCTCTAGTTCCTGATTTAGGCTTCCAGCAGAGAGCCTTTGGCTTTCCGGTATGGACTCCCACCCTTCACAAGCAGCCATTGACAGTGCATGTAGTAAATCCTTTGCTTATCATTTATATGCTACACCATATTATGTTACATCATATCATATCAATGTTCTATGTTTTAAGAACTAGGAGATGGTACTTAAAGCTAGTACAATAATTCTCAGTTATAGTGAGCAAGGGGTTAAGGTTTAAAGCCATCCTTTCCTGTCTCCAAGCCCATGTCTCCTTTGCTCCATGGTGTCACCTCTCAGCTACACTGCTGTCCAGCATTCAGGGACAGAACTTTTCTATCCCCCTCATTTCCAAGCTTATGTGGTCTCTCCCCATAGCGCAGAATTCCGTGTCTCACCTAGGCACTCGGGACCAGTGACCATACCTGGCCTTCTTCCTATTTCTTATTCAGTGACCTTTAATTGTCCTTCACCCAAACCTGAAGCTGCTCCTGAAAAACTAGCTAACAGTGCTGGAAGGCTCCATTTCAGAAGCCTAGAAATATCTGTTAGGCACGATGGCCTACACTGAAGCCACAAGTCACAGAATTGCTGTCATCACTTCTCTTCCTGTTTCTGTCTCTTAGAAAATCTAAGTATGATTTTTAAGAAAATCAGGATTATTTTTCTTAAAAAATCTATTTTTATTGACCCATAATTGTTCGTTATGGTTTATGTCTAGTCCCCCCAAAGCCTCATGCGATCACGAGGCGGAGACTTCTAGAGTTTGAGACTTGACTCATGATCCACCGGGATTATGTGTTTTAGTACTGATGGGATTATGGGTCTGAGTCATTTGGGATTATGGGTGTGGCCCAAGGCGGGTAGGCTGAGGCAGAGAGCCTGAATGTAATATAAAGACAGACAGAGAGACAGACTCACACTGTTGCTCTCTGCTCCCCTGATTTTTCGGTTCCCTCTGTCACCACTGCCACCTCTGCCCTGTGCTTCTCTGCCTTGCATCCAGCTGAATATGGACTGAAACCTCCAGTAACTGTGACCTAAATAAACCTTTCCTTCCTTCATTTTGGGTGTCTGGCATTTGTCCCAGCAACAATAGAAGAGTAACTACCACAATGTTGAAAACACATATCCACACCAAAACCAACACAGAGATATTTGTTTTAGGCGCATGTGTACTCACCACACCTGACGCGTGGGAATGTTCTTCACAAGGTGAATGGCAAATGGGCTGGCACATCCGAGCAGATGTGCCAGAATATTACTGAGTGGTGAAAAGAAAGGAGATGTCAACCATTAAAAGACATACAGGAGTCTTAATACATATTGCTCCATTTCAGAACCCACGCTGGAAAAGTCATGCGCTGTCTGGTTCTCAGCTACTTGACATTCTGGAAATGACAAAACCGTGTCAACAGTAAGAAGATCAGTGGTTACACAGGTTGAGAGTAGAAGGTAGGGCCACGTAAGCAGAACACAGTCATTTTTAGGGTGGTTAAAGTATTCCCTGTGATACTGTTAGGCCACATCTAGATGCCCTCCCAAAGCCTCCCATCGCACCTGGCGGTGGGGCTCGTGGGAGTGGACGGCTCTAGGATGTGTGAGCACGGGCTATGGGCAGGCTAGCTGCACCAGCCTCCTGACTGGACTGGCATGGCTTGGGTTGTGGATGACGGACTTCCTGGGAGTGAGTGGCATCCACCAGGAGGCTTGTAGCCTGGATGAAGCAGAAAAGGGCAGAAGCCCCTGAGGCCTGCCGCCTCCTGCCTGCCCTGCCGGGGACGTTCTCCTCTGCGATGTCCCTCCACCATGCTGCTCTGCCTGGGGGCCAGCCGACTAGGGACTGAACCTCTGCAATCTGTAAGACCAAACCAGCTCTCCTCCTTTGACTCATAGATGTCAGGTGTTTGGTCCCAGCAATGAGAAGATGGCTAAGGCTATGCCAAAATGGTGCATACATGTCATTACCCATTTGTCTAAACCTGTAGAACTACACCATCAAAAGTTGACTTTAATGAACATAATAGCGTCTGGGTACTGATTGTGATGTGTCTCAGCAGGTTTATTCATTTTAATAAATGCACCACTCTCATGGAAAGTCTTGATAGCAAGGGACGTTTGCCTGTGGGACTGTGTGTGGGGGAATCCCCAGGCATTTCACTCAGTTTTGCAGTGAAACTATGATTTCTCTAAAAAGTACTTTTTTTTTTTTTTTTTTTTTGTGGTACCAGGGATTGAGACAGGACCTTGTGCTTGCCAGGCAAGCACTTGTTCTACTGAGCTGTCTCCCTGATCCTCTAAAAAGTACTTTTAAGAATTCTTTTACAGCCTCATTAAATGGCTACAATGGCTACTGAAAGGTATTTAAAATCTGAATTTGTAACACTAAAATCCAAATACGTAACACTAAAATCTGCATGGGTAACACTAAAATCTGCATGGGTAACACTAAAATCTGCAAATGTAATCCTAAAATCTACATTTGTAATCCTAAAATCTGCATATGTAATACTAAAATCTGTATATGTAATACTAAAATGTATGCGCCTTCAGTTCCACAGTTGGCTACATACACATTCAGTTGAGTTTAATAAAATGTGTGCTCAGCTTGTCCATAACTCACATCAAAAGTTTGTCACAGCAGTTTTGGAGATTTCTCAATGACCTTAAGTAAGAAAAAAAAAAATCTCACCAATTTCCAAGCAGCATTTCGTTCCTGTTCACTAATGCTTAACTGAGGGCCAGCCAGATAGCTCAGCAGACTAGAATGCCTGCTTAGGCAGAGCGCAGTGGCTGGGGTTTGATCCCTGACCTGCAGTGCTGGCCCCACCCCCGTGCACTGAGATGGCAGGTGAGACTGGGTGTGGTGGTATGTGCCTGTAATCCTTGTGCTTGGGAGTCTGAAAATCGGAGAATCACTGTGAGTCTGATCTATGTAGTGGGACCCTGAACACACTGTGGGCCCTGTCCCAAATTCATAGAAGCAAGAAGCAAACAACCCCTAATGCTTACCTGACTCCAGAACATGAAGCTCTTTTGAGGTGGTTTGCTGAGGATTTTGGAAGCCCCCATCTAGTGTGTTCAGGTAGTTCCCTGGCAATGTTTCACCTGTCCCAAGCAACATGGCCATGTCACTTTCCAGAACATCAGTATCTTAATCTAAAATAGCGATCACAGTGGGAATCTTGGGGTTCCAAATTGTTTTCAGTAATCCTAGATCCCAAACTGTTTCCAACAGAATGATGTCTCTGTGCCAGTGCGGCCCTCTTGCTTGGTCCCAGATCCCTTTTTCCCATCCGTCACAGACTTCCTGGCAAGGGACAGGGCTGCACAGTTCTGTGGCCACAGCAGGGAGCCTGCTGGGACAACCATGAGCAACTCCAGCAGGCCACAAGAAAGGGATACAGGTACAAAACACAGCAGTGGAAAATACTAACTTTCATTTATCTTCTATATTTTTCACCTGAAATAAATTACTCATGCAAATATTTTTCCTAACTGAACTCATTTCTAGTCAAGAACATCAATTTAAAATATTTTCGAAGGAGATGCAGAGCCCCACATTGCCTCCTCCCACCCAGCAGATGGACCAGGGACAGAATCCACAGGGGCTGAAGGCCTGGCAGCAGCAAGCTCCTGGACGTCAGACTTGGCAGGACCAGGCGTCTGACCGTCAGAATTACAGCAGCAGCCTGCGGCCCCCGGGTCTGGATGCCTTTCATTTAAATTTCTAGTTGCTTTTGCCTCAGCGTGAAGGGAAATGAGAGGTAAGAAAACTGCCTGAAAATTGCTTAACTGGCTTTTGGCAATAAAACCTCTAACTTGGAGAAAGAAATGATTTTGGCTTTGGTAACTCTGAACTAATGGAATTCAGAAGATAGGAAAGCGAGCAGGGAAAAGGCGGTGAGGTGGTGAGGTGCAGCTTTGAAGAAAGGTGGGCCTCGCCTCTCTCACTGCCCAGATAAACAGAGGCTGAGGAGATATGGGGGGCAAGGTGGGAGAATGAAGGTCTCTGTCTACTTGGGGAAGAGCCGAGGCTGTAATTACTGTAGAACACAATCACGTCTAATTTTCCTAAGTACATGAGGCACTGTGGATTTCCAAGTGTGGGCTCTTGGGATTTCTATGAATTTTTCCAAAAGATTCATGAGGTCAAAACTAACCTCACAACAAGAACAAAAAATCTCATTTGCATTTTCTACCACTTGGATTTGAACTGGAAAGGGTGAGGAAATCTAACATCAGAACAAAACGCCTGGGAGCAGTGGCCACGCATGTGCTGTGGGTATGGTATGAGACAGGCAGCACCACACACACCAGACAGGTTTCGGGGCTAGCAAGAGAAAGAGACCAACGGCCCACATCATGGTACATGCCACTGCCCTGGACTGAGACTTCAACAGAAGAACGCTGGTTGTACTGGGGCATGTAGCTGATGAAACAGCAGCACTGCTAGATCTCTGCACATGGGTCTGGCTGGTAGATGTCGCTTTAGCGTCTTGGCAGGAGAGCTGGACAAGGACAGACAAGCCTGGCCGCAGAGGCTCCTGGGCACCGCTTCGGTCACCGTTGAGGCAGTCTTTCCCTAGAGTTTCTAGCAAACCGGAGTTCTTACCACTTGTGCTCTAGGCAAAAACTTTTCTGGACCAAAACATGAAGCAAGTCTGTCATTTTAAAGAAAACAATGGCTGTCATCTGCTGCCATTGTTAAGATTAAAAATTTCAAGTGGACATTAGACTTTTTAAAAACATACAAGAGTTAGTGAGCACCTGGCATCCTCCTGTTTTAAAGAATTCATGTGAAACTTATAGTGAAAACAATAGTGATGAATTTTCAATGCTGTGTACTAAAATGCATTCACATTTATAAAGTCAATATAAATGTCTAAATCAGCACTTTCCAGATAATGAAAACATGATGTAACACATTGCAAATGAAAGATAGACTATCAAACTCTTTCTTTTTCTCTCTCTCATTCATTCATGCTTTTTCTTTTGTGTGTGTGTGTGTGTGTGTGTGTGTGTGTGTGTGTGTATGCGCGTGTGTATTTAATGCAGGTCCTGTGAAAGCTAGATACATACCGTATCACCAAGCTATCTCCCCTTCCTTGGTCAGTGGTTTTGGCACACCAAAAGCATTTCATTGACAAGAAACCAATTTGTCATTAAAGTTAAGTGTAAAGAAATATCCATTTGTAAGGCTAGTTACTGTCAGCAAGGGGTCTCCTGCTGAGTCCTAGTCACTGAGTGTGTGGTGGAAATTACTCAGTGCTCAGGAAACGGCCATGCTCAAAGAAAGGAGGAAATGAAGCTGGAGACTATGCGGGTGGGGTGCGTCCTGTCCCTGGGGCCAGTGGGGACGCCTCATAACTCATGGACATTGGGCAGAGCCTTCAGTAGTCTCCATGGGACGGTGACCAGGATGGACCTCAATAACCCAGGCCAAGAAGCGAGTCTCCAAATGTAAAGGGATCCAAGTCATACAAAATATGTTCTCTGTCCATAATGAAAATCATTTAAATGTCACTAGCAGAAAAAACCTGGAAAATCCCTCAAATGCTTGGAAACTAAGTAAGATGCTAAAGACCCATGGAAAGAAGAGGAATAAGGGAAAATAGGATTTTGATTTGAACAGAAACTGAGTCATCTATTCAGACTTGCAAGTTAAACAGGGGCAACACGCAACATTCACCGCCGTCAGAAATGAGGTGGGCGACATCACAGCGGGTTGTGAGGACACCTAGAATCACGAGAAGAGCAAGAGCAACGTGGTGGCGAAATAAAATCGTCCAGAAAAATTAAAATTCCACGAAACCGGATTGTTCTAATTCCAAAATGAGCCAAAGTATCAAAGCAAGTGAAAGTTATAAATATCTCCCACAGACATTAACGCAAAAAAGAAATCTAACAAAATCTGAGGAAAAGGCTGAGGATAGCTCAGTGACACAACACCTGCCTGGCAAGAGCAAGGTCATAAGTTTGATTCCTGGTCCCCCCCCCCCCAAAAAGAAATCTGAGTACATAGAATCCAGCCATATATAAAATGAAAGCACATCACATAAAAAAGAGATGTAAGGGATTAATCTGAGGAATATATGTACAAAAATGGCTAAATACTTTATAGCATCATTTTCAAAACTAATGACATATGAGATGATTTGTAAGTATGTAGACCAAGACAATGTCCGTTCTTCTCAGGTTGACCTAGAAAGTCAGTGCAGTTCTGGCCTGAGCCCCAGTAAATTTTTTGTGGAAACAGTGAAATAGGTTTAAAAATTTCTATAAAAAGGCAAAAAAAAAAAAAAAAAAGGAGACATCCAATTTTCTGAAAGAAGTAAAGAATTCTGAACTTGCCTATCTTAAATCTTCTTATCAAACTTATAGTAATCAATTCAGTACGTTATAGATTAATGAAGTAAATACAGTCTTGAAATGCACAGAGGGGTGTGTGTGTGTGTGTGTGTGTGTGTGTGTGTGTGTGGTCAGTTTATTTTTTATCAAATGTCAAATCAGTTTGGTATAGAGTAACTCATCTGATCATCGGTAGTGGAATCATTGGATATCTACATGCGTAAAATATAATCTAAAATTCACAGCTTATAAAAATGTGAACTAAAAATAAATGACAGTCTTGAATATAAAGTTTAGATCCCAGAGCTTTTAAGTGAAAAACACAAAGGGCAGTGTTTGTGAGCCACCAGCTTAGGCAGGACTTGCGTGGACACAAGCTGCTGCTGCCCTTGGGTAAATCCGGATGAGCCGCATGTCTGCGTCACCGATGCCTGGGCAGGCAATGTTGAGCCACGACTTGCCAACGGTGTGAAGAGAGGCGGTGCTGGCTGCCACAGTTGGCTTCCACCGCTCCTTGGCACGTGGCTGAGAGTCTGGGGCGTGCACCATGGGATCCTGGGATCCCACTGCACTCTGCGGGCATCTGGGGCTCTGCAGGAGCTGCCCAGGGGTCTGCTGGGCACAGCTGGGGCAGGCTCCTGAGGCAGTGCTTCTGGCCAGGGCCCTGGAGTGAGCTCAGGGGCAAGAAGGTCAGATGGGTGGAGCGGATGCTCACAGAGGATGTTGTCACCAATGCCCTTCAGGGACTCGTAAGGCAGAGCACTTCTACGGGTTCCCCGGGTCAGCCCTGTACCGCACACTGTGCAGGAGCGGCAGAAGATGGGAGGGTCTCCTGGCTCTCCAAGGATGCTGCTGATGGTGCTCACAGGACCCAGAGCTGCCACCTCCTCAGGCCGGGCTCTGAGGGCCTGGTGCTGGTCGGCCCTGGAGGTCTCTTGTGGTCCTTGGTGGGTGACCCCACTGCTGCCGTGTCAGTGAGGTGGCATCCCTGTGACCTGCTGGGTCACCCTCTGTCCTGTCTTTTGCTGTTAAAGACTCCTCTGTCCTCTCAGTCCCACAGACCTTCTCCTAAGGCTAGCTGATGTGCGGCCTCCTGGGTCTTCTCCAGGTGCAGGGTGTGTCACAGTAGTGGGGATTAGGACACGTGCAGCAGGTGGGCGGGTCTTGGGGCCCTACCGAGAACCCTGCTATTATGCTGGCATTAAGCGTCGGTCCAACCAAACCCGCATCACCGTCTCTGTGCTGCCCTGGCCTACGATAAACAGCTCGCCCATGGGAATGGCGCTGGGACAAACATTCCACACAGAGGCGGTACCAGGGGAGAATGAATGAAGAAGGTGCTCCTCTGCGGCGGGCTTGGGGCAGCTCTAGGAAATATGTGAGGGAATCCACGGCAGGCAGGTCCTGGCTGGCCTTCTTGCCCCTCTTCCTAGACTGGGCGGTGACCCAGCAGCAGCTCCTATGCCTTGTGTGTACGCTGGGCCTCTCTCTGAAGGAGCAATACCACGCACCCATGGGCACCCGGCTTGGAGCCCAGCCTGGGCTCAGGGGTCAAGACCCAGGCCTCCGGATGTGCCGAGCACACACACAAGGGAGCTCAGATGCGCTCCCACACAGCACCTTGTTGTCAAACCCAGAACTTCCTGTAAGTGTCTTAGGGTAAAGTGTGGGATTCCGTTAATATTGTGGAGCAGCATGAGAATATCTAGATATTTCAGTGGTTTTCTACAATCTGCATACATAGGATCCTTTACATTAGGAAAGAAAACAAACAAAACCCCGCCCCCTAACGGGCTTCTTACAATGCAGCCCTCTCTGTGCTGTCTGCTAAGTGACTGAGAACCTTCTCAGGGCCTGGCTTCACCCCACTCCCCAAAGGGAAGCGAAGGCTCCATGGATCTGAGCTCCGTGTTGACTTGCTGACTTGGCAGAGGTCCTGTAAAGAGCTGGCACGGGCTCCGAAAGCCTTATTGAATAGAGACAGTGTATTCCTCTGCATTGACTACGTGCGAGTCGATTTGCAGTAAGTATAAGAGTAACCTTCACGAACAGCCCTGAGAACTTAAAAGCAAGGTTGCACTTTGCGGTTCACTTTTCTTCTACTGTACAGCTTCCAAAATGATGACCCAGTTTATTGGATCTCTAGAAACCTTTTAGCTGTGTTACAAAAATAAGCGGTTTTGCAAATGTTTGGAATCATAACCTAAAGCTTGACAGATGATGATTCAACTAATGTTGAAGGCAGGCACTGTGAATTTATAGTTTTAATAAAGTTAGGTAGGAGGTAAATTGTAATTGCATAGAAAGGCAATGAAGGATTGACTTTAAACTATTGTCACTCTACTTACTTTTAAGTGTTTGTAAGTTGGCAGATAATGCCTATCTGTACTTACGATGGGGCACAGTGTGGATGGTTTATGTATGAAAGTACAGGAGGCTGTTCGACTGATAATGAGTTTGATGAAATCTATCATTTTACATAAAGTCAAGGCTGAGTAATTCCCATAGTAGCAAATGTGGGGTTTTTTCTTTTTTCATTTGAAAGCTGGCATTAGTTGTGTGAAAGCACGTCTGTGCTCTCTCCCTTGCGTCTTCGGCAGCGTGTGGAGTTGCACACGGATGCTAGCCGATGATCCGTGGGATCAAGTCGTGTTCTGACCCGGTATTTCCTCAGCATAGCTCGTGAGCTTTGCCAGGAATAACCCGTGCCGATTTTATGCTTTTAGTTCTGAGATTTTATTTCCTCAGGTTCCTCTGACCTAGTAAAGATCCATATGGAAACTGTGAGTCTTGTCCCTTGAAGTTTATCATTTACGTAGCTGACAAAGATGGTCTGCTTACAGGATAGCGATTTTGGCTGAAAGTAACAGAACTCCTTACATTCTGTGGCTAATTGATGAACTCCTAGCAGGATTTCCTTACAGAAACAAGGGAATGATTTCACCTATATGCATTCAACACCCTCTCTAGCTGGGTAGCTTGGAAGCTCCAGTGTCACCTGGATAATCTAGGTTGCTGGGATATTTTAGCTTTTACTAGTTTTTAGTGAAAACCCACACCAACAACATCTTCTCCTGTTATTGTAGTACTTCTGCTGGCTCTTTCTTTCTTTTTTTTTTTCTCTCTCTCCTTTTTTATGTGATACCAGGGATTAAAGTCAGGACCCTGCACTTGCCAAGCAATTGCTTATTCTACTGAGCTAACTCTCTGGTCCCTTCTGCTGGGTACTACTAAGACCAAAGTCTTTCCAATGAAACCTTCATCAGTTGTGTATTATTTTCTGAAGACCCACTATGTTCTTCGCTTTGTGCTTGGGAGAGTTGTGTGTGGAACCCAGACCTCATCAGAGTGAAGAGCTTTCTTTGGTGGACAGCTGTGTTGTTATATAACCCATGCCATATGGAAACACGGTGAGAGAATTATTGCCAATGTATTGTTCCTCATTAGAAAGGGGAATGCAATGAATGAATTCGTTGAAGTTTGTATATTTATGTCCAGACAGCTGACATATCAAGATCATCTGAGAGGCTAAAATATGGCAAGAAGGTAAACTATGCACTTGAGTTGGATGCGAGCATCAGCCATGCGTCCGAGTGCGCTCTACAAGGCTGATATATTGCAGGCTACATGGTCTCCAAGTCTAAAATGTTTTGCCAGGCATCACATAACATTTTTTGAGACAAACTTACTGTCGCAAAAGCTTCACAGTCATTCCTCGGGGCCTTGAGGCCCACGCTTTTATGCAGGGTGGTGAGATGTGGAGCATCCTCCTTGCCTTAGCACACGACCCAGCCTTCGCCCTGCTCTTGTGCCTCTGTGCATGAAACTCCAGGGTCATTAAAGCCTGGCAGCCGAGGGTCTCTGTGCGTGCAGTGAGGCACCACCACACTGTTTCTTTATGTCTTCCTTTTACCCTCAGAGTCCCAAAGCTCGGTCCTCTGAAGTAAGTGGGCCTTGGTGCCCCAAATCAGGTCAACAGGTCCACCTTTCATGGTTTCTTTGACTGTGGGGAGCAAGGGTCACAAGTCGCACCCCACAGCTGATGCAGAAGGTGGTTCGGGACAGAAGGTCACATATTTGGGAGCGCCTTTGCCTTGAGGGGCACTCGGCGGTGGCTGAGGAAAAGGACGCCAGAACTACTGTAGAGCCAGCGAGAGTGACAGGGCCAGTGTGCGCAAAGCAAAGGAGAGGGCGTGGCGGGGGTGGTGGCAGTGTCCTTGACTGCAATAAACATTTTAATGTAAATGCTCATGTATTTAATGTAAGCATTCATAGAAAATTTTGCATAAACAGTCATCATGTGGTCCTGCACTAAGACTCAGAGCCCTTAGAAAGATACGTGGATTTCTTATGCACAAATTACTTGGAAAACATAGAACGCAGTGCTCTGTAAACACACACAAGGACTTTCTCAGCATTATTCCCGAAATTGCACAGTGCATCTATGTACACAGCCTTTGTCTTCTGGTGGGCACTGAGAACAACCCAGAGATGCCCTAAGGTACATCACGCTGTGGGGTGGCTGTGTGACCTTAGCCACGCTCCATGCCGGGGCCTCCTTGCCATGGCCAGCCCCTGCCCTGTGGGGGGCTCTGCCACAGGGACCACTAGGACTGGCAGGATACACGGCCCGGCACGGACCCTCTCCTGAGCAGTTTCGTCACACGGGAGGCTTCCTGACCCATGTCACCATCCGCGTCCTCGCACAGCACCTGAAAAATCCTCTTGGTGTCAACCCATCCACCCCTGCTCGGTGGCCACTTGCTCGGTGTCCAGCGCATCCTGGGCCCTAGCAATGCAGCCCAGCATGGAGGCGCCATTTGCTGAGCTGTAGAGCAGGCAGAGGGCAGGCGTGGCTGTGAGAGGCCCCCTGGAGAGAGGGAAGGCAAGACACTGTGTACACCGGTGCTACATGACAAGAGTGGCCCGGGAGGGGTGTCTGTGCAGGGCTCTGAGGTCTGCTCTCCTGGTGCCTCTCGGGGCCCCTCTCCGGAACAGCCTGGCTCTGCTTTCTGGGCTGTCCTGCCTCTGGATGCGTCCAGGGGAGCTGCTTGGCCCAGGCCTGGCGAGGGGACTCCAGCTTGGCCTTCCGAGGAGAACACCTGGCCACTTGACAGTCCTCCCAGCTTGATGTGTTTCACAGACGCTGTGGGAGCGGGAGGGTCTGAGTCATATGGAACTGCTTCAGGGCCACAGGAAGAGGGCTGGGGCAGGAGCAGCTGAGGGCCGGCCAGGTCCTCCTGGAGCTGACTGTGGGGCGAGCCCAGGGCGCCGAGCGTTCCAGGACACTTGGCTGGACCGCACTGTGTGCAGAGGTTCATGGAGCACTGCTGGGCCAGGGCTGTAAATCAGCGGTTGTTGCTGGTTAGGAGAGGTTAGGTACCCTGGGTGCGGTGGTTCTGAAGCTCCCAGGCCCAGAGGTGGGGCCCCGTACCTCGGCGCAGCCTCCCCTCCCATCCACAGGACTGCAACCCCTTTGTGCTCTGTATTTGCTTGGGACAAGAGCGGCAACAAAGCCGTAGTGTGGCTGGCTGCCTTCCCCTTAGGCTGGACTCTCATCCAGAGCACACAGAGGAGCCACGGCTCCTCATGCCTGTCACCCAGCCAGTCATCTCTGTAACTGCTGAGGCCACAAGGCCTTGAGGGAGGGCCGGCCAAATAGCTCAGTGGATTAAAGTGCTTGCAAGCGGCACAGGGGCCTGGGATTTGATCCCCGGGCCTGTTGTGCTGGCGACCTCCGGGTGCACTGAGACGCAATTGAGACTGGGTATGGCGGCGTGCCTGTAATCACAGCTCTTGGGAGGCTGTAAGCAGGTGGATCACTACAAGTCCAGTCTAGTAGTGGGACCCTGAACATCCTACAGACCCTTCCCTAAAAACGAAAATGAAAACAAAGACATAGCCTCGATGGACCCATCTGGCATGTGGAGAGCCTGCCTCCCCACAGCACCCGGACATGCTACAGGCACGAGCGGCCACTGTGAGCACAGGACGCACACGTTGTACTGGAAGGGACAGTGGCAGGGGGACAGAGTGACCCTCTGTGCTGCAGGGCTGGCTGTTTATCTACAGGAGGCCAGAGTGGTAGTTTCAAGAGACTCCTGTGCTTCTAGGCCTGGTGCAGAGCCACACACACAGTCCAGAAATGGAGCCAGCTGTCCACACGTCACACATAAGCAAAACAGGAAAATAGGACACATACACATGACAGCCAATGCAGCTCTGCCACCGTACAGAATGGAGTCTGGGCAGGTGTGGCGATGCCTGCCCGTAATTCTAGCCCCCTGGGAGGCTGAGGCCGAAGGATCCCAAGTTCAGGCCCCACCTGGTCAGTGTAGTAACTTAATAAGACCTTGTTTCAAAACTAAAAATAGAAATGGTTAGAGATGCTGCTTAGTGAGAGAGCTCTGGGTTCAGTCTCTAGTGCAGCAGGGAAAAGCCATGGGCAGCAACGTGGGCGAATCGCGAGGGCATCGTGCCACAGAGAATAAGCCAGGCCCAGAGGGACAAGGCCACAGGCTCTCACTACACCAGAACTGAAAAGCTGGCTTCATAAATGCAAAGTGGGCAGCACTGTCCATCGCAGGAGGGCACAGCGGCGGATTTGTTGAATGGAAGGAGCTCTGGAGTCCTGTGGCTGAGCTGACCACAGCTTGTAGCGCCGTAGTGTGTCTGCCTCCAACCCAGAGGGCTTCCATGCCCTAGCCCAACCCTGGCACACAGAAAGCTGAGGGTGCCAGGGTGACAGGTGTCCTGATTACTGGGCACTGCAGGCGCAGGCAGCAGTCGGGATGTCACTGTGTATACCACACAGGTGTGTGATGGTAATGCTCCAACTGGAGAGCCTCTGGTCTGCTGGTGAGGAGGGAAGTGGCCTGGTAATGGAAGGAAGGAAGGAAGGAAGGAAGGAAGGAAGGAAGGAAGAGAGGGAGTGTGGGAGCGAGGGAGGAGAGAGCAGAGCCGGCCTGCTCTGGGAGGGCGTGGCTCAGCAGGCTTGCGGTCCTGGGCGCTGCCTGCTGGGCACTACCCAGAGACCGGTCTCCCCCATCCTTTCCAGGGAGTGCTTCGTGAAGTTGCCTGTGCCGTGCCCATACCCAGAGATTCTCCCAAGATGGAAGTCGGTGGAGACTGGGGGTTCCGACGGCTGCAAAGGAGGGCAGGGAGGGGGAAGGGACCAACGGGGTGTGGGCGCAGCTTGGCTCACGGCCAGGAGACGTGCTCCTCCCAGCCGCTGGGATTTGCAGGTTTGTGATGATTTCAGGCCGTGGTCTGACTGCCACTGTGCTATATCTCTTTTCCTAGGGAAACGGGATGAACAGCACCTTGCTGTTTGTCCTCTTGGCTATACGACAGCACAATGCGGTTACCAGACTGTGAGCGTGGGACGGTGACACCACAGCTGTGTCATCACCCAGCCAGAACCTGGGCGCGCACTCAGGGGGAAGTCACAGAATCGCCGCCTCTTTCTTCCCAACTTCATGAAGCTCCTTTCTGTTTCTTCATCCATCCGAAGTGCTGAAGACCAGAAGTTTCCCCTGGTTACAAACTGGCTGTCTGAACCATCTGCAGCGTGGACTCCTTGTCAAAATAGTCGCCAAGAAAGAGCAACAAGCTACAGGCCGGGGTCCTCGTGCTTCCGCGGCTGTCTGAGCACTAAATGTTTAGGAGTTGATTTTTCTTAGACATAGTGATCCTGTCAGCAGTTTGTCCCTTGCAGATACGTAAAGCAAACGGGAGCTTCTTAAGTCAACAGTGCTTTCCTGACCATTTGCAATGTGTTTGATAAAATGTATTGTTTTAAAAGCATTCAATAGTAAAAGGAGATACTTTAAATGCTCACCAAGTTTCAGACTTTTTATAATACAGGAACAGTTGAAAGGAAAACAACACGGTACCTATGCCCTGCGGTGGCATATGGCACCACGCTCTTTACAAAGGTCTGCCCATACAAAGGTCTGCCAGGTCAAAGGTCCACCAGGTCATCATGGCAGGCGTCACTTTGGCACAGGGATCCCAGAACCAACGACGGACTTCTGTCTTCTCCTGGGCTAACTGTGGGCTTCCTCGTCTGTTTCTCTCCTGCAAGCCTTTCCCAGCTAGCGCCTGTGACGACACCCCGTAGCCTACGCAAACTCCACCCCCGGACCCAGCTCAGTAAGTTCTTTGCTGCCTGTCTCCTCCCCGAGGGCCCCTGCCGCTCTCCGGCTGGCCTCCCATACCGAGTCACGAGTCACAAAGATTTCTTTAGTTTCTCCCACTTCTCTTTCGTGCTGAGGAAGGAACCTTACACCTTCCATGTAAATTTCAGAAATGATTAACATTTATTATGTAAACGTTATACATACATGTACATGTTACCTTTGTATCTTTCCCTGTATAATGCTAAGTATTTGAAAATAAAGTGCCGGCCTTGTGAAACGTCCCGTGTAATGTAAAGGTATCTTGCCGAGTGGTTGCTTTCCCGCCTCAGACCTCCGCCTGTTCTCCGAGTGGTGCGTGAACATCGTCGCTTGTTATTTGGCGTGTGAATTTAAACATGAGTTAGCAAGGACCAACACAGGCAGACGCGCCTGCTCTGCTTGACATGCGACACTCAATTAATTGCTCTAGAATTTACAGATATAAACAGGTACAGACATACGTGTGTATGCTCTCATTTGTCACCAAACTGCTGTTTATAATTTGTGTCCCTTCCTTTTCTCCCTCTGCTTTTTCATCATCCTCAGAAACATGCTGATTTTTTAAAAATTTCTAATTCCTTTGGCCAGAACCTTCAAAGGCAGAGCCAGATGTTCGTGGACATGAAGTTCTTGTCTTTCTCCTGACCTGAGGGGCTAAAGATACGTAGCTTCTCCATCGTTCCATGTAACGTTAGTTGCAGAATTCTCACAGAGCACTTCGGTTGCGGAAGTTCCCAGTCAGGTTTTCAGTGCTCTTAAGGTGAGACGCTGCTGGACTGTGTCAACTGTCTTCTTTGCCTCTGTGTTTGGGATCTGTTCATTAATTCAGGTGCTATTCTGTACCGACAGAGTTAGGGCGTGTCAAGACCACGTTCACGCAGGGGCAAACGTTGCTGGTCATGCTATGGAACCCTGTGAGCACCCAGCCTGTCAGACCTCTGTGTCTGCAAGTTCATGCGGCTCGGTCTGCCCTGCCGTCCGTCTCTCTGGCACCCGTGGCTGGCCACCTGTAGTTGGCCCTCATGCCCCCCGCCCCCCAGTGCCGTGCTCTCCTCGCCTGGCAGGCCCTGGGGTGGCCCACATTTCTGACTCTGCTCTGTGCCAGGGCACTGTGGAAGGGCACATTTCTGTAGGGAGTGTGGTGCCATGGGCCAGGCCTGGCCGAGTAGCGGTCGCCTCTCCTCGATGTCAGTGTCTGTGTGGCCCCCGGCAGATTCTGCTCCCCTCCCCGCACTCTTCTCCCTCATCAGCTTGTCCTTTCTGCAGCTCTGTCGGCGTCGCAGCTGGGGTTCCGTGTGTGACGGCTGTGGCCTTATTCTGTGTGTGGAGGGTGACTGCGTCTCTTGGACCATTACTTTGATGACTTAGGGCTGAGCCTGCCCCTGCCAGTGCCCTGGGCGAGAGCGGTGGAGAGCCCCAGGGCTGGGCTTGGGTTTCACTCTGGGCAGTCGCAAACACTGCACCTTTGTGCAGAAATCAAAGAGCTGACTTTCCCTGCTGTAGTTTACCTTCTGAAAGGCACATGTTGTTTTACAGATACTGAAAATCCGAAGCTGTTCTCGTGAGCCCGAGACCTATGGGCCGAGCGTGTGCATCCAGGAGAGGTGCCGGCCTGGCTCCATGCTGGGGTGAGCTCAGACCTCTTGTCTAGCTTCCTTCCTACCCACTCCCAGGCACGATCTGCAGGTTAATGCCACGATGTCTGGGAAGTGCTCTGGGCTCTTGGAGGAAGAAGCCGGTCGCAAGGTGGCGTCATCTTAGCATCACCCACCAGTCTGTGCAGCCTCCCTCTTGTGGGAAAGTGCTGGGGTGGGTTTCCCTCCCTGCATCCCCGGCCCATGGACCAGGCCGCGGTCTCCACAGAGGCTGCGAGCTTGCTGTTCTCCCTGGTCATGCCTCACCTTGTTAATATTAAAGAAAATAAAACTATAAAATGTCGAGCAAGCCCCTGCAGGTCAAAGGGCTCCGAGCTCACTCGGGCTGTGATGGAGCCTCCCACATCACAGCACTGCAAACACGTTGCTGCCTGGAGGAGGCATAGCCGCTGCCCCGTGAGTCCTTGATGTCACTGTGGTGGGGCAATGTATAAGGACCACAGCATCCTGCGAGGGGGTGGGACCCCTGCACATGCATCTGACAGCACCGAGTGCAGCATTTCTGATGTCCACGGCCACTTTAAAACTCCGCTCTGCTGCTCCAGCAGTAACACTAGGTATGCTCGGTACTAGAAAAGCTGTGGTGGCTTTTCAAGGTCGTCCTGGTGCCGAGTGGTGGGAGACAGCCCTCTGCCCCACGGGGTGAGTGCAGTGTCTGTTGCTGCCTATGCTGGCACGACATGCCCACGGTCCCCATGCTCGGGGCGGGGGGGGGGCACAGGGAGGAAGCAGCCGCCTGGCTGCTGGTGCCACCTCGCCCCACTGCCAGCTGAGCTTCAACTGTCCTGGAAGTCAGCAAGAAGAAAGCAGCTTGCAGACCAAGGGGTGTGTGTGTGTGCGGGGGGACGACCTCTCAGCCTGAGGTTCGCTCCCCAGAATGCCCTGGGAGCCGCTGAGCACACAGCAGAAGCTCGGCTGCTCTGCCTCCTACAGGCCTGTCGTCACACACCTGTGGGTGACGTGTCTGCTCCCTCCCCTGACTGCAGACCAACAGCACCCTGGGGGAACGACAGCCTCTCACTGAACTGGGCTCTTCCTTGTCACTATTCCATAGACAAGGCAGTGTGACAGCCACTTCCCTAGTGGCTTGCAATGGTTGACACGCTGTCAGTGTGAGTCCAGAAGCCTAAGTCACTCGGCAGTCGCACATCCTGGGGTGCAGAGCCCGTGCCCTTACCCTAGGGTGCTATTCCCTGTGTCAGTTTGAGGAGTTCAGAGGTTTGACTGCAGCAGGGGGCCAGGGTCCTCCTCACTTTGTGGCAGTGGAGGGTGCAGAGATGGTGTGGTACTACGCACCCTGGAGGGCAGGAAGCCTGCACACCGTGTAAGGAAGGAAAAGCGGCTGCTGTTTCCCTTTTGGTTTGTGACCCGGCAGTGGCGTGCAGCTGAGGCAGAGTCTGGGGGCCATTCTCAGATGCCTGGCCTGTGAGAACGATGCGCTTGGGTTTGGTTAAGCCCCGGCCATAGGGACACTCCACCATCTCTCACAGAGCCTGAACATATCAACAGTGTGCCTAAGTGCGTGGAGTGCACCTCAGCCCGCAGGACCCTGGCCCCGTGCTGAGGTGCGCCTTCACTGTCGAGGTGTGCTGGCTGTGTGCTGTACGCACGTGGGGTAAGAGAACATATATGCAGCTGCCACCAACCGGGAAGGCCTCTGCTATCGCTATGTAACCTTAACCAGATAACATACGATGATTCACAAGCTGGAGCACAGGCAGGGAGACCAACCCTGGACTGGCACAACTGGAAAGGCCTGGAGCCCATCCTGCATGGCTTGTGAGCTTCCTGGCACGGCTGTGCAGACCTTGGAGCCTCACAGCAGTTCTGGGGCATGGGGAGCTGCTGCCGTGTTGAGCTTCCAATGCTGTCCTGGCTCAGGACAACCCTGCCCCTCTGCAGGGATGGAGGGGGTACCCCTCACTCCGACTCATGCCCTCTCTGCTCTCTGCTCCACTCTGAATGGAAACCTCTCCACCACTGCCCTCCCTGTGTCCCCACCATCCTGCTCTGGTGCATACGGGGTGTCCTCCTAGCAGCTGAGGGTCCAGCGTGTTGGGATCGCCCAGGGTTTGCCTTTCGAGGGTGGAAGATAAACAGGAGAGAGACTCGTGGGGGCGTGAGCTCAAGCATACGGCTGACCCTTGTTGAGCAATACATCCCAAAGCTAACAGTGTAAAAAAAAAATGCTAGTATTGGTGGTAGGCACACACACGGTGACAGCAGCGACAGGGGCGTTACACTTTCCATGGTCACAAAGTGTCTGCACCTCAGAATCGGCAGGTTGAGCACATGCCAGGCCTCGTCCCGAGTGCTGGGCTCTGACTGGACTCACTCCTCACTGTCATCAGTGTCCACCATCCCACAGCCTCGGGGAAATCGGCGCCGTGGCAGCTCAGTCATTCAGAGGCTGTGACTGCCCAGAAGGTGGGCAGGATATGGCTGCACACCACAGCGAAAGGAAAGACTCCATTCTGTTGTTCAGGGACTCAGCCACTCATTAATTTTCCTAGTGTTTCAGCGCATGACTTTATATGATGTAACCATGGCTTATATAGAATTTTGCTTTTTAAGTTCTGTCAGAACCATCTTGCTATTTAATTTTGCATTATTAGAATAGTTGAACACAGTCCTACACAAATCATTATGAAATGTATTCACTCATACTGGGTAATCAGGTTATTTCCAGTCTCTTCAGTATTGTTAACTGATATTTTAGTGAACTAAGCTCTCTTTGTCTTTTTTGGAGTAGTCCTTTCTGGTAAATGTGTATAAGTTGCATGGCATATAGTTCTCCCACCCTCTATTAAAGGAGTTTAGCAACCTACGTTGCATCCAACAAAAAAGGAATACTTTTATTCTGCCATAGCTGATCATCACATTTTGAAGGTGCTAATAATTTATTTCATGTGTGAAAAATCATGCTTCATTTTCTCGAACGCTTTCTAAGGTTAGTTTTCGGTAAGAGTGAGCATGTCAGAGTGCGCTCCTTTTACTCTCAGGCAAACTTCATGGGCCGTGTGAGCAACTGCGACTCAGTGTTGTATGTTTTGACCATGCTCCCCAGCTCCCTTTTCTAAAGCCTCAGTTTAAATGTCCCTGATGCCAATTCTCACTGCATTCTTACTTTTGGTGTTGAATACGTACAGTGCAGTGATACTGAGAACGCTGAGTTGCTACAGAGACTACCACCCTAGAAGGCAGGCACTCCATTTTTATAGTTTTACACTGGAAAAATATATTTATACTTCTCCCCAAAGACTTGTCCAAGACCACCGATCTTGGTGTATATTAACAAAGACTCGCCAGGAAAGATGCTATGATGGTGTGCGTGGAACCAGAGAGAGAAGCTTTACTTGGGTTTGTAAACTGCAGGCACAGAGAGGCAGGGCTGGCCGTTCCAGGCAGGCCACTTATGTAAAGGAGGATCGGCAGGGTGCTCGACCTTGATTGGTTGGTTTTATGTAACTGGATGGCAACCACACTTACCCCTGATTTGCATATGGCTCTAGGCCCACCTCACTGTTCAGTCCGCAGCACAGTGACCTCTTCCCCTGGTTCATCCAGCAGCTAGGACCAGAAAGCACCCAGGCTGGTCAGCCAAGAGCAGGGCTGATCCTTCCAGGAAGAGTTCTTCTCAGAGGGCTGGGAAGATAGCTCAGAGGCACACGTGCCTGCCTGGCAAGTGCAAGGTTCTGAGTTCGATCCCTGGTTCTGCAAAAAAAAAAAAAAAAAAAAAAAAAAAGTAAAACTTCTCAGTGATGTGAACAGAATGCAGTGGAGAGCTGTCTTCCTCAGGAGAGCAGGAGAAGACCCTTGGCTCCCTCCCTATGTCCTGCGATTGGAGGTCTGGGGTGGAAGCCTGGGGGGGACCAGTGTTGTGCGTTTAGCAAGGGAGGCTGAGCGTGTGCCTGGGGAGCATTAGCTGGCAGAAAGAGCCTCCTGTGGTGCCCATTCAGTCCCCTGAGCCCACAGGTACAACATGCTGGACATGGTGGCATGAGCTTCAAGAGCAGCCCCTGGTCCTGTGTGTGGTACTTGCTGCCGAGTGTCCGATGTGGCCGCTGACCCTTTCTACCCCAGTAGCAGGGCCACGGGGCACAGCCCAGGCGTACGCTGCAGCCCTACTGCGGACAGAGCGCAGGTCTGTGTGGCTCCGGCAGCACAGATGAGAAGGGAAGTCGAAACGCGGCCATCCCCAAGGTAGGAAAAGCCTCACAGAGGCCACAGGGCCAAAGACCTGCACGGTGGACTTGCTCTGAGCCTCGCAGCCCGGCAAGGAGTCTGCAAGGCAGGGGAGCAGCTGTCGCCAGCAGCAGGCCGGCTCTGTTACATTGCTTAGCATGTTTCCCGGGATACTCAGATATGGTAGAAAATGGGCTGCGGTGGGACCCCATTCTGAGCGCCCAGCAGGCTGGGTCTGGAGGTTCACTGTGAACCGCCCCGAAGTCCTGGCCTGATCCTGGTGATGGCTGCTGCTGGCCTGCAGTATCATTGCTCTTTGCCTGTCTAGCAGTTGTAGAGCGCCTGCATCCATCTGCTCCCAGGGTCCAGTGACATCTGGGACAAAGGCCCGCTCCAAGGGTGTCTATCTTGGTGATTCTGTGTCTGGGAGACGCCAGCATCTGGAAGGCTGCGTCCCTTCAAGGCGCCCTTGATGGCTGTAGGCGAGCTGCCCCCTCCCTCGCTCCTGCTGGCACTTCCTAAGCAGCCCTTTGCCCACACATGTGGCACGTTGTTCATTCACACTCGAGGGTGAGTCTGCCGAGCCCGAGGAATCACCTCCTATGCTCACCAGGGTGTCCCCACTCAGCCTGTGGGGCGTGGGCTGCCCTGTGTGCGACACCAGAGCCTGCTCCCTTCTGCTCAGGCCTGTGCTTTTCGATACACTTTCAGCCAAAAGGTGGCAGTGCAGGAAAGTAAGTGAACCAAGGACTCCGAAGCTGGGAGCCCCGTCCCAGTCATAGGGCAGGGAGGGAAGGATCGGAAAACTGCTCCCTCAGGCTCCCGCTCCCGCACGCCTGACCACACGGACCCACGCACATGTGCGCACACAGGAAGCCCCTTCAGAAGCCTAATTACTGAAAACCATCCAGCCGCTCCTCGTAAATATTAACTTTGCTGTGAGATCTGCATGGCGCCATGGTTACAGCCTGATCCAAAGCAAGTATTTACTGAGGGACCAATTTCTACTAGGACCAGGGGAGTTCATTGCCTGCGTGGTGACAGGTAAAGAAGAAGCTTAGAATAGTTTTTGTTTGGTCACTTGCTCTGAATGATTTTATTTCACTACTAAATTAGCCCCCAGTTTTAGTTTCCTTCTGTGAAACCCTCTCCAGGGCTACATAAGCCTTGCTGAAGGAACTAATGTTAAAACCAGCAGCCTCTACGAAGGCTTCAAGAGCAAGTGCAGCCCATCCAGACAAGCCCCCACCCTGAGATAAAAATCTGCTCCTGATGTTGGCTGTAAATAATGTATGGTGGTTTCCATGTTTTAGTATCGGCCACCTGGGTGCTGCAGGTGCCCACGGCAAGCCACCGACTTCCACAGAGCGCTCTCCCCACAAGCTCAAGTTGTGTTCGTCTCACACACACACATACACACACGTTCCTTTATTTTTTTCTCACGCCATTATGGGTGCTGCGTGTGTGTCCCACACATTATGGCAAGCATATATATTGGGTGGTGTTGTCATTTGGAAACAGTGTTTTGCTTTGTAGTCTGCTTTATAGAGAAATTTTGTCTGTGCCTCAAAGCCTGCAATCCAGTTGGAAGGGCAAAGCGTACAGGCCAGCTGATTTTACGAAGTTCCTGAACCGCAGTCAGAAAAGCAGCCACTGCCTTCAGATTCGGGAGCCACAGGCAATTCTGCCTGTAGACGTGGTGACATCTTGCAGAGCTCAGCAGGACAGCCACACGATACCCACAGACCTATGATCTGCCAGTCACCCTTCTGTTAAAGGCTGGGGACATGTATGCAAGCCTAGAGTGAGGGCTGCTCCTGCAAGCTCTGGTGGGCTGGGAGCCCTTGAAACATGCCTTCTGCACACCAGATAGCAGCCCAGGTGGCTAGGAAGGCTGAGGTGAAACAGTGCCTGAGAAAACGCTGCCCGAGCCCAGGCAAAGAAGGGCCAGCTGCAGGAGGGTGGACACCGTCTGGGAAGCTGGATTTGAAGCCCTGTGTTTCAAGTCCTGGCTCAGCGAAGAGAGTAGCCTCCACACGGGCTGCATATTTAAGACTCATCTGAGAGCTTTAAAAAATATGCAGATGTGGGCAGGGGGCCATGCTGGGCCAATCAGGCCAGGATTTCTGGAAGTGTGGTGTGGCCAGTATGGCCAGGACTGAGAGCTCTCTGTTGGACCCTGCACCAAGGGAGCTTCCTCTCCAGGCAGATGTCTGAAGGCTCCAAATGGGACCAGTTGGGCACCAAAGAACAGCAAAGTCGGTACCCACATGGACAGCATGCAGAGGTGCAGCTGGGAATGTCACCATCTGCTGGGTTGTGGTGTCTTCTCCCTGCACGTCCAAGATGTCCATATCAATGCAATCTAGACAGCTGCTGATGGGGGAGGCCCAGCAAGACCACAGAAAGGGTGGGAGCAAGCAGCCACAGCACAGGGTGTGCGAACGGCTGCTCTCTGAAGTTCCAGGCTCTGTGCCCTGCTGCCTCCGGCTCTCCATATTACCTGGCTCAGGTGCTTTCCAAGAGGCAGGGTGGCCGCACACTGTACACAGACAGTCAAGTTTCAGGAAATCTTCTTCCTAAGATATTAACTGTTTGGGGTCTTCCGGAAGAAAACAAACAAACAAAAACAAACTCACAAACCAAAACAAAGTGAAAAACAGTGGTCTTGTGCAACTTTTGCTGCTATTCTTGGAGAATCCATGAAGGCATACAAGCTCAAGCACCAAGCTTGCTGTACCTTGAAAAGCAGTGTCTGGAAAGAGTAGGCCGCATAGCTAAAGAGGCCTTGGCCTGGAACCAAGGATCACAGAGTTCTGCTGTTGGGTGTCCATCTACCCCACTACAAAGCCCACAGCGCAGGAGGTGGGAAGGGTCTCCTCTGCAGATCTTCAGAGAGCCCACCCTGCTCCAGGGCCAGCTTTCTGAAGTCCTGAAG
Organism: Myocastor coypus; assembly: GCA_004027025.1. Taxonomy (NCBI): domain Eukaryota; kingdom Metazoa; phylum Chordata; class Mammalia; order Rodentia; family Myocastoridae; genus Myocastor; species Myocastor coypus. The sequence continues at coordinate 27,703 of PVJA010016686.1, forward strand.
CCAGGAGCCCAGTCACACTGGGCACCCCCATGTCTAGTGACTTCTTTAGACCATGTCTAGAGCAGGCATGAGGGATTACGAGAACATTCTCAGCACCAATACTGTCTCAACATTCTGGGCGTGCACGTGCGCATCTGTGCGAGTCCAGGAAAGACCCAGAATTACCCCGTGCCCAGCAGAATTGGAACCTTTCACCAGATTCAGCACAAAAGACCTGGGTGAATGCCTGCCCTGTGCTGCTTGATCAAGGCCTGAGTGCACTTAGCAGGAGGACCAGCCCCAGGAAATAGTTGCAGCCTGGGTACACCTAGGGCAGCCTGGCCATCTCCGAGTAGAAGTCCTGGGCTTGGGCGCGCTCCCGGGTGGCCCTTCCTGCACAGGACACCAGGACAAGAGCGCAGAGCCTCTGGACGGCGCGGGGCGGCAGGGCGCAGCCCACCTGGCGGCCTCTCCGCGCGCCCTCGCGCCTGTGCCGCGCAGTGCACGCGCCGCCCAGCCCGGGGTGGGGGCATGCTCGGCCCTTAGCGAAGCCTCCGCCCCTCGCCCGGACACGCCCGTCCCAGGGCGCGCCGAAAGTTCCCCGAGGTGGAGAAGCGCGCGGCCCGGGTCCGCTGTGCGCAGAAGGCGGTCTCGGGGGCTCCAGACCCCAGGCGGTGCCGGGGAGCACACGTCTCAGCACCCGCCGAGCGAGGCCGTCCCCGCCCACGCCCACGCCGCGCCACTCGGGCTATCGCTAGGAGGGCGGGGCTCTGGCGGCCCGGACGCTGAGCTCGCGCCCCGCGGGTCCGGGATGCTCGGCGCCCTGCGGCCCGGGGCGCACGCGGGCTGAGCCGGCGGCGGTGAGCGAGGCGCAAGGCGGAGACCCCGGTGTTGGCGGACGTGCAGCTGGGAGGCCCGGGTCCTGAAGATTCTGACCGACCCCCGGGACCCCTGCGAGTGTCCGCCCCATCTGGACCCGCGCCACCCGAACCTGCAGGGTCGGCCGGGCCCCGCGGCTCCCTGGGCCGGGGGCGATGCCCCGGCAGCTGCGGAAGGGCGGCGGCAGGAGGCCCTGGGCGGGCGCGGGCCTGGAGCCCCGGTTCTAGGGACCCCAAGGCTCCTCTGCGGGGGCACTCGGTCTCGCCGCCGACGCGATGGCCTCGGAGGTGGTATGTGGGCTGGTCTTCAGGCTGCTGCTGCCCATCTGCCTGGCAGTCGGTGAGTCCGGGAAGCTCGACTAGGTTTCTGGGGTGACGTGGGGCTCCTGGGTGGGGGCTTCCTGGTGATCTCGAGGTGTAGCACCCTGGGCGCGGGACTGCGGAGCCCAGGGTCCCTGCCCAGCTAGGCTTCCCCCCACCCCGGGTGCCCAGGGCTGGGGCTTCAGCTGGAAACCGGGGTAGGTGTGTGCTGGAGGGTTTGGGTCAAACTTACTCGCGAATTTTCTCCAGTGGAGTGCTGAGCACTGGGAGGGACAGTAAGGATCCTGGTGGAGACCCTGTCTCTCACCACATGGGGCTGCTGGGGGCACCTGGGTCAGGGGCTCGGAGGGGCCAGGCTCTGCCATGCGGTGCTCTGCAGTTTCCCACTTTCTTTACCTCCACAAAAGCCCTGCTGGGCGCTGAGCTGGTGAAGGTGCGCCGGCACTCTCCTCGCCACAGTTAAAGGGTGAAAAGGCAGGGATGGGGCTTCACAGGCAACAAAGGGCAGGGAGGCCGCCCAGGGCCGCAAGTTCTGTGGAGTTGGCTGGGCGTCAGGGCTGGGCGCCTGGGGTGCAAGATTTCTGGGCTTCGAGGCCGCACAGTGCTGTCCCCACCGGGGCAGGCAAGCACAGACTTCCATCAGGTCTCCCAGAATGCACCCTTGCCCAGGCCACCTCTCCTCATCAGGACAGAGGCAGGCACGGGGTCACGCCTGTTCTGCGCCCCGTCTTCATGAGCTGTGTAGTCGCTGGCTTCCTGGCTCCTGTGCTCAGATCTGGGGTGCTCAGCACAGGGCATCCGTGGTCCCTGTCACTGGGTCCTTATCCTCAGTGACCACCTGGGTGGGGTGCAGGAGAGCATACCCCGGGGGAGTTTGAAGAGTCTTGGCCCGCTGTGCTTATTCTGAAGTGTGCGGCCATGCCTGAAGTGGGCTCCTTTGCATTCTCTGCACAGGAAGCTTCAGCCCAGTTAGTAGAGCTTCCAGCGAGGGGCTGCTGTGTCGCTGGCAGGGAGTGGCCTTGGGGGCTGGGTCTGGGTCTCTCTCCCCTGTGGATCTGTACCCTTACCCTTACCCTTTTCTCTCCCTCCCCTTCCTCTGTGTAGGAAGTGGCTTTTGGAGGAGTTGGGCAGGGTCACCTGCGGCCAGCTCACCTCTGCAGGGAGAAAAGAGAGCACCTTGCTTGCTGTCTTTGGGGCCGGTGTCCAGGCCTAAAGCACCTTGGAAGGAAGCTTGCACTGCCCTCCAGAGGGAGATCCCAGTGGCTGCCAGGCCCCCCCCCCCCCCCCCCCCCCCCCCCCCCCCCCCCCCCCCCCCCCCCCCCCCCCCCCCGCCTCTGCCTCCTGCCTCTGCTGTGGTGCCCTTGGCCTGCCTGCAGCATTTGCAGTCTGAGGCTTGAGCCCAGGGTGGGCCAGGCCTGGTTGCCTGGCAGGAGCTGGGCTTCCAGGGTCCGAGCAGTAGAGCGCCCTGACCCCAGCTGTCCTGGGTAAGGGAGGTATGGGTACCCTCTCCTGTGCACCTCTGGGAACACTTTGAGGCTGACATAACTGTGGGGGAGTACATGAGGGCCATGAGTGTGTGTGTGTGTGTGTGTAGAGTGAGGCTCTGAGTGTCTGTGTTACAGACGAGTGTGTATGAGTGTCTGAGGTGCTGTGAATGTTTGTATAGGTGTGTGCATGTGAGTGTGCATAAAATGCTGCACGTGCGAGTGTGAATGTGTTAGCTTGTCTGTGAGAGAGCTGCGAGTGGGCACAGCCTGTGTGAGTGTGTGTGTGCACGTCAGAGCTTATGGGCTATCTGGGTGTGGTAGTCTCCCCCAGACCCTGACTCCTGAGGTGGCTGTGTGGAAAAGGCCTGGCCTCCACCTCCATCGGTGGACAGAGGGGGATGAGGCCATGGCTGAGGCTGCTGGGAGGCCCTGGGGACTCCGGCTGGAGCTCAGGTGGGAGCGCAGGGTCCGGGGCTGTGACGGTGGCACGGCGTGCCACCCCACCCCATCCCTCCTGGCTCTTCCTTACTGTTCTCTGGCTGCTGTGGTGTGTGCGGCCTCCCTCTCCTACGCCCAACCACCACGACACTGTCCTTGGGAGCCTCGGTCACAGACTGAACCCCTCAACCATGAGCTGAAGCAAGCCTCTCCGCTGTCAGGTGCTCACATCAGGGGCTCTATCCCAGTGACAGGAAGCTGGAACACTGTCATGATCGTGCATGATGGCGCGTGACGGGAGGGGCACAGTCCCTCCCACCAGGCGGCCCCTTGGCAGGCCTGGCGGCACAGCCTAGGCACTGGGTTCCCTGTACAGGAGGTGGGAAGTGAGTTGCAGGAGGCCTGGCCCAGCACCCCAGACATGCTGAGGCTCTGGAGCGCCTTCTCATCCCCACACTGGAGCCTGCGGGCAGAGGCCACCTGTTGCTATCCCACGGGGAGCGGCCGCCTTCAAGGTTATCAGAGGGTTTTAGATCTGACTGCTCCCAAGCCACTGCTGTATCAAGTCTTCAGGTTTCCCTCACATCCTGGGCTTGGGGAGCGGAGCGAGCTGCCTGCCATTAGAATCGATTTCACATTTTTGCCGTCTATTTTTACATTTGGGCGGGGCAGCTTCAGAGCCAAGCCTCTGTGGAAGCTGCGTCTCCTTCCTCCAAGCCTCCTTGTCTCCTGGGCGGGAAGCATTTCTGCAGAGGCGCCTCGGCCTTTCCACCTGCTGATGAGTGTGAACCCCGGCCTCTCTGCTGACGGAGCTGAGGACAAGCAGGGTGTGCTTTTTCCCTGAGCGATGTAAAGAGAAGTGATGAGGGAGGGCGGGCCTCCTCTCCTAGGGGCCGTGAGATGCTCGAGGGTTTTTGTTCTAGGAAAAGCTCAGCCCCACAGCAGCCATGCTGTTTGCCATCTGCTGACAGAGGCCCGCATCCACGGTGCCGGAGGCCTTAAACATCCTGAAAATTACCTGTGACTGCGATAGCCATCTGATCGCATGCATGATGTATGACAAAAGGACAAAGTCTCTCATGGCACTACAGATCTCCAGTAATTATAGCAGCATCGCCGAGCAGCCTGCTGCAGGAGCATGTCTTCATTTACTTGCATATTTCAGCACGACTCTGCCTGCCAACTTGTGCTGGTGGTCTCAGGGTTTCCTGTGGGGAAGGTGCCCTGGGCCTTGTGTGTGTGCTAGGCTCTGGCTGTGCTGCCGAGCTGCGCCCTCCCCCTGCCCTGAGGCCTTCGACTCAGGTCACTGCAGTGTTGGGAAAGTAACAGCTGGGTGCCTCGTGCTCCTGGCCCCTTTGAGCCTCCTCTCTCAGGGCTGCCTGGGTGGCCCTGGTTCCTCATCCTGAAGAGCTGATGACCCTCTCAGGAAAGGAGGGAAAACCAGGCAGGGTGGGGCCCGCAGGAGCAGGAGGACAGATGCCACGGCAGGAGCTTTTGGACACCACACAAGCATAGCAGGGCTGGAGACCAGGAAAGGCTGAGCACACGCAGACGGTCGAGCAGCCAGCCGACGCTCGGAGCACGGCTGCGCTGGGCTCGCGCTGCGTCCTCAGAGGCTGCCTCTGAGCTTCCCTTTAGGGCTACTGGGGTTAAGGTCGGAGTTACACCGCGGGGTCACTTCCAAAGTACAGGCAGGCAGGGCTGAGTACTGGTAGCCTCCCCAGGCATGACGAGTTTTGCCAAGCAGCTGACCTCATTTTGAAATCCCGGCCATCACTCGGGAATGACAAGTAGGGCCATTGGCGTGTCATCCAGGGGAACTTCGCCCCGACCAGCGTGTCCAGGATGTCCAGCATGGCTGCTGCCTGGTGCTGGCCACTCCTGGGGTGTGTCCACCAACATCCTCAAGAGCAGGGGTGGGTGGGGTGCGCACAGGCGCTACTTGTTCCTCTTAAAAATAGTAGAGCCAGTTACACATTCCTGGGTAGAGAATTTCATGTTATGTATTTATCTTTTTTGTGACCAGTTCAGCCTACCCTGGGGACAGGGCTGGGGTGACATGCAGTGCTGGGCATAGAACCGCCGTCTCTGCATGCTTGCCTAAGGTTGCCTAAGCAGGTGATTTAGACTGTGAGCTATCTCACCAGCCCAAGAGAATATTTTAAAATATTTAAGTTCTTAGACTGGGCATGGTAGCATGCACCTGTGATCCCGGTGCTTACACATGGGAGGCTGAAGACAGGAGGCTCACACTGAGTCCTACCTGTGTACTGAGAATCCTCTAGACCCTATACTAGATACATTTAGAAAATTAAGCTCTTTAAAGTATTTGGTGAAGACGAGTGAAGACATTGGTCCCTGGCACGGTGGCAGCTGGCTCCTGCACCCAGCCTGTCCTCTGCCAGCTCTCAGTGTGGACCTGTGTGTTTGTCATACGTGGAGGGGCACTCCGAGGGGCTCATGGGTAGCAGTCACCCTGCTCTGCCATTCCAGATGCAGACCTTGGTGCCTCCTTCTGGGTGTGGCTGAGTGACAGTCTGTTCCACACATCTTGTGTTTGCTGCCAGCAGGTGTCAGGTGCTGCAGGGCTTTGGTGACGCCAGCCAGGGTCTGGGGGTGGCATCCTGGGTCCACCAGTCTGGCCGGCTTGGAGGGGAGGTGGGCTACCCAGAGCCCACCCCATAGGAGTCAGTGTGCAGCAGGGGATCTGGACTATCAGGACTTTCTCCCTCATTTTAATATTTTGGGTCTCTCTACTGGTGTATGTCCCACTGCCCAGTCTGTCTCCAGGAGCGCTACTGTTTCCTCTCCTTCCTTCCTTCCTTCCCTCGCACCTTCTCTCTCTCTCTCTCTCTCTCTCTCTCTCTCTCTCTCTCTCTCTCTCTCTCCTTTTTCTATGTGTTGAGTACAGGGCCTACAGGGTCTCATTCCATAGACTGGACTCATAGTGATCCTCCTGTTTTCAGCCTCCCAACTGCTGGGATTACAGGTGCGTGCCACCATGCCCAGTCTCAATCATGGGCTCAGCGCCCCCTGAGGGCAGGACCTGCATAGCACGCAGGGGATCGAACCCCAGTCCCTGCGTCTGCCTAAGCAGGAGCTTTAACCTGCCGAGCTATTTGGCTGGGCTTTCTCCTCACCGCTCAGATCCTACCACAGCTTCATTGTTCATAGTCTTCATTCAGCCTGAGTTGTTTTTCTCACGTGGGATTCTCCGTTTGGACCCTTGTGTGGCCAGCAGCCATCTGTCTGAAGTCGCCTCGCTCTGCTGCTCCACCACTAGCGCTTTTTGGGTAGTGTTCAGGGGAACTGACGACCGTGGCCACTCCCAGCTCTCCCAGAGTGATTTTGGACCTGTGCAGGTAGTGCGCCTCCTCACCGGTTCTGGGAGATGTGTGGGTTTAAACAGCTGTTTTCTGGACAGGGACCGAGGCTAGCACAGTGACCATTCTGTTGCGTGGAGGCGGGGCACAAGGCCACTCCAGGAGGAGACGTCTTAGCCCTATCTGGCCACCAGCACAGAGGTTTGTTACAGCTCCTGGGGTCTGTGGGGCCTTCCAGGTGAAAGCGGAGGGGCCTGACCTCCTGCCAGCTGTCCTGGGGGTACCGCCCACCCGAAGCCTGGAGCTGCTGAGAGGCCCAGAGCCCCTTGAACAGGAAGGAAGGGTCTAAGGCTGAGACCCACCCCTTTGGGTAGGGCAGAGCTGGGGCACCTCTGGAGCAGCAGAAGGCAGCGCTGAGTGTACCCGGCCCTGCCGCCTGCCCCCCAAGGCAGCTATGCTGGGTGTGACACCCCGGTTCCTGCTCAGGGAGATGACCTGACACCCCATACTCACCTGGCCTTTGTCCTGATCCTCAGTGGAGTCTTGTGCTTGGCGTTAGGGTCCTGATTTTTCTTCTGCCCACCTGCCATGTCCAGGGTGACCGTTGCTGTCATCCCAGCCTGGCACTTCCCAACAACACAGACACTGGAGAAAGCACTTTCTGGAATGTCTTTCTCTAATGTCAAGGACTGTGTCTGATCTTTTGTCAGTTTTATGTGTGTACATGGGGTGATCACAAAATACAGTGAATGTTCAAATTTTAAAAATTTATTACAGAGGAAAAACACATTCCTATTAATGCCCACAGATCTTCCCGTTGCTTCAGAGACTCTCATCCCGTGGTCCTTCCCACTCCCCGCAGCTGCCGTGGAGTCTTCTCTACCGGGTCTGTAGTCATGCCGTCCTGACTGCCTCAACGTCCTGAGTGGATCCGAAACGTGTCCCTTTCATGGTCATTAAGCTTTGGGGGAGGGGCCGGAAGTTGTACAGTGCCAGAGCAGGTTCATAAGGCTGCTGAGGACTCAGCACTGGGAGTTTCTCTTTTTTAAACTCTGCTTTAGTTCTTATTTTTAAGGAGCATAAAAATAGTTAAAAAAAAAAAAAACCCATTAGAAATGATACAGAATTATACTAAACAAAGTGGTAGGAATTCAACAATAGTTGTTGCATGTTTGTCTTCAAATTAGTTGTTCAGATATAAGCATGCAAAACTGGTAAAAAAAATTGGTCAAAAAATTAAAAAGAACAGAAACAATGTAAACCTTAACTGTCCCTTTCGCTAGACGAGTAGAAGTCAGCAGTAGCTGTCCTGTGCATATACATTTCTATTTCTTTTTCCCTTCTACCTTTTCTCTCTTCCCTCCTATCAGCTGTTCTTTCCCTTAACAGATTCTTTTCCTTTCACAGTATCTATTGTAGCATTTGGGCTTTATTTACTCTCTCAGGTTCTTCCACTAGGGAGACAGTGCACTGTTTATACAGGCGGGTCTGATGTATGTCACTTAGGAGCATGGTCTCTGGCTGCATTCATCCACCTGTAATGCCTCGAGTTTACCTTAGTTTATAGCTGAGTACTACCCGGTTGTGTAAAAATACCACATAATTTATGCCCATTCCTCAGTTGATGGGCACGTGGGTTGTTTTTACGATTTAGCTATGACCAGTTGCGCTGCTATAAACATGGCCGTTCATGTGTCACTGTAGAATGAGGTTTTCAGTTCTTCTGGAAAAATACCCAGGAGGGGAATAGCTGGGTCGAATGGGAGCTCTGATCCTCGCGTTCTGCGGAACCTCCACACTGATTTCCACAGTGGTGGGATCAGTCTACGCTCCTGCCAACAGTGGAGAAGCGCTCTTTTTTCCGCACTGAGCACTGAGCCTCCAGTGCTTGTCATTGGCTGGCTTCTTGGTGACAGCCTTTCCTTTGGGGTGAGATGGAATCTCAGTGCTGTTTTCGTTTGCATTTCTCAGGTGACCAATGGCGTTGGACATTTTTCATGTGTGTATCCGTCATTTGCACTTCCTCCTCTGAGAAGTGTGTATTCCTTTCAGATGTTTGTTGTTTGATTGGGTCTGGAATTGTGGGGGCCTGATTTTTAAAAATTCTTTGTATAATCTGGATAGAAGCCCTTTGTCTGAGGGATAGTCGGCTAAAGAATTTTCCCAGTTCGTGGGTTTTCTTTTTATTCTGTTGGTAAACTATTATGTTTTTGCAAACCTGCCTTTGTGTTGGGTGGCATTTGCTATAATTTTCAGTCACACCTTGTAAAGACACTCAGGAAAGAGGACATCCAGCCAGAGCTCCTCCAGGAAGTGGCAAGGACGGCCGGATAAATGTGCTTGAGCTGAGGGGGAAGATTTGGAGGAGGATTTGGGGCAAGGTGCCGTTTACTGTAATGTTTTTAAAGTTGAAGTCCACATCATCCTTCTGGATCAGCCCCTGTGTGAACATGCGTGCCAGCTGACTAAAAGGCTCGCTGAATAACTTCTTTCCCTTGAGGCTCCCAAAGTCTGCACATAGCAGTAAGGTCCAGCTTCCAGCAATTACTGGTTTCTCAGTCTTTAAATATAAAATCCTAACAGCCTAATCTAGCCTCCCTGGGACTTCTGTAAATGAAGATTTTATCAGTATGGCAATTAACACTTTTTACTTGCTTTGCAATGAAAGGAGAAAGAAAAACCCGTGTGATAATGTTAATTTCAACCCCAGCAGCATCCTTGAAGTGCATATTATTTTTTAAAGTGTTTTCAGCTTTCTGGAACCGCAGGAATCGACCTGTTTTCTCTGTGGTCAGATCCTCTAGGTCAGCAGATTTAGCCTCTGGTGCAGCCGGGAGGAAGGACACAGCGTGGCGGGGGCGCCCTCGCTGGGCCCCCAGGCCCAGGCTTGCCCGAGCGGCTGAGAGTGAGGGGAGGAGGCCAGGTGCGTGCAGGGGGCTTGGCCGGGGGCCCAAGGAGCCCGGCGACTTCCTCGAGTGTCAGGGACCGTCAGTGTGGAGAGCAGCTTCAGGACCAAGGTGCTTTGGGATCCCTGCGGATGGCTTCCACAGTACTGCTTATGTAGGAAGGGGTATAGCTAGAAACTAGCATTTAAATTTCAACAGTGCCGTTTGCACATACACATTGTCCCAGTCTCTTAAGAAGCGTCTCGAGCTGCCGCAGAAGTGCTACCGTGTTGGCAGAGAGAGAAAGGTCCCAGGGAGCTGGCCGTAGGGGAGGTGTCCTGGCTCGGCCTTCACAGGTCTGGTGTTTTGGTGATTGGGTCAGAGTCACGGGGACTGTGCCTCCTCAGGGAGGGCAGCGACGAAAACACATGTGTGGGTCCATGTGGGTCTGAGTGGCAGACATGGAGGACTTGTACCACTGCAGTTCATGATTGGGCGGGCGGAAGAACCCAGCTTCACTGCAATAATAATGGATGCCGATAGCTGTGTAGGACAGAACCATGCAGCACAAAGCTCAAAAAAAGCCTTAACCAAGAGAAGATACGTTGGATAGAGTACACATTGGTCCTGGTTGCTTTTATTGGTGCCAAGACAACACCGCCGACCCCTGGAGCTAAAAGAAGAGAGAGATAGTTTGGCTCACACTTTCAGCCCATAGCTGGCTGGCTAGAAGACAGGGTGGTGTGGCAGAGGTCATGGCAGAGGAGAACGGGGCCGTGGCAGGAAGCCGCAGGCAGAAGGCGGCAGAGGGCAGCCCACCGGCATCTGCGTCCGTGTCTGTGGCAGCAGCTGGCTTTCTACTCCACACAGGCTGTTGCCTGTTGACTGAGTGGGGCAGCCTTAGTCCCAAGTGTCACACGCCTTCGATCCGGCCACCTCTGGAAATCCCCAACTGTGACCACACCAGGTCGGGCGATAGAGGCACAGGCCACAACAAGAACTCATCAGGGTGGCATTACAGTGACGTTGTGAGCACCAGGAGGTTCCAGCGAGATAACTCTGTGACCAGGAAGGGACTCGAGGTGTGTGGGGGGTCCTGGTGCAGATACTGTGCCGGCTTCAGAGCCAGCTGTGGACGAGGGCTCCCCCTCTTCCTGCCCCTCTCCTTCCTTGTCTTTATCTTCCTCCTCCTCTTCCTCCTCCTTTTCTGTGCTAACTCCAAGTGCCTGCTGTCACCGGGTGACTCCTGCCTTCTGATGGCCTGGGAGCTGGAGAGTGAGGAGACAGCCCTGTACAGGCCCGGCCTGCCCTTCATAGGCCAGGTGGATGTGCCCTGGTGTGTGGCCTGGGCCCACCTTCAGCCAGGAGGGGGCACGAGGGGTCAGGTTGGAGATGGCGAGGAGGGGCCCGCGAGCTGGGGCTTCTCTTCCTCTGGTGGCTTCCAGAGGCGTTGGCTGCCTGGCACCTTTTCACTAACGCCACAGAGATCTCTAGCAGTCATCTCAGACCATCGCGTTGGCAGCTGAGCGGAGGAAGGTCACGGGGCGCGTCTGGCCCATGGTGACCTGCCTGACCACAGTCCCCTCCCAGCCCAGACATGGGATGCAGGGGTGGACACTTCGATATGTCACGTGTTAAAACCACCTGTACCCTGCCCTGATCTCCTGCCATGGTTATTTTTTAAAGGACGTGACTTGTCCTGAGGAGTGCTTCTTAACTTGGATATCAAAATATTTCGAGTAAGTTTTAAAAAATATGTCCTCTCAAAGCCATTACTTAGAAGAGGACAGACCTCAGCTGTTACCTTGCTCCTGGAGCCCTGATGGGTTTTATTGTCCCAGTGAATCCTCTCAGACTTCCACATCAGGCCCACTCCCGGAATACGCATTTTGGGTGTAGTGCTGTCCGGGTGGAGGGCACACCGCTGGAGTCCCAGCGCTCTGGAGGCTGAGGCAGGAGGACTGAAAAGCTGAGCCTATCCGAGCGACTCAGCGCCTGCCAAAGACCTTGTCTCAAAATCAAAGAATGGAGATGGAATGCACTGGCTGTGTAGCTCAGGGTGTACACCCTGGTTGCAGTCCCCAGTGTTAAAAATAAGACAGAAAGAAAAAAAGTTAGTCAATCAGTCAATCAGTCAGTGGCTGCTCTTCTGCAGAACAATGATGGCCCAGCAAGCGCTGCTTGGCTGTCCTGGCGGTGCTGCCCACCAAGGGGACCACATGCACAGGGTTTGTGGTCTTAAAATGAATGCATTTGAAGTGTGGTTGTTATAATCTACAGGCAGTTTTGCTGCTTTGCTTTGATTTTTTAAAAAGTCATTTATCTATTGTCTTAGTTACTTTTTCCTCGTTGCTGGGATAAATACCAGACACTCAAAATGAAGGAAGGAAAGGTTTATTTAGCTCACAGTACTGGAGGTTTCAGTCCATATTTGGCTGGATCCAAGGCTGAGTGGAGCAGGGCAGAGAGCATCCAGTTCATGGCGGTGGAACAGCAACAAAACGGTGGCAGAGTTAGCCAACCAAACAGGGCAGCAGAGAGCAACAGCAACAGCTCTAGTCTGTCTCTCTGTCTTCTTTATATTACATTTAGGCTCTCCACCTCAGCCTCCACCTTAGACTACACCCATAATCCCAGAAGTACTGAGACCCATGATCCCATCAGTACTAAAACCCATAATCTCAGGGATCATGGATCAAGTCTCAAACTCTAGAAGTCCCCGCCCCCTGACTCATGAGGCTTTGAGGGGACAACTAGACATAAACCATGACACTTATTTATTTATTTGGTTCAGGGTCTTGCTCCGCACTTGGATTCATGGTGCTCCTCCTGTCTCAGCCTCCCCAGCACTGGGGTTACAGGTTGTATCACTACGCCTGGCTTTGCATCGATTATTTTTTTGTTGTCCTCTGGTTTTGGTCAAGTTTTCCCCATCCTCTGCTTGATCTCTACTCACGAGTTCCAGAATTCCTCAGGACCTGCCGTGACCTGAGACCCTGAGTGTGCTCCCCTTGTGGCCTGGAAGTGTGCTGGCCTCCCCTCTGACCATCAAAGGAACTTGGGATCAAACTCACAACCTTGCACGTGCCAGGCAGGCGCTTGTGCCACGGAGCTATCTCCCCAGCCCCCTCCATCAGTTCTGATGCCATTGCTTTCTAGGTTTTTCTGGCAGGTGCTGCCCAAGCGGTTGAACCGTTCTGAGTCTTGGGAAGTCCCTCCGTCGCAGTCCTCCTGTCTGTGTCGTCCTCGTCACTCCCTGGCTCTGCATCTCCATCTCATTTCTTAGTAACAGTAAAAGAGAAATTACTTTTTGTTTTTCCTTTTTTTTTATGTTTTTGTATTTTTTAGGGAAGGGTTTATACTTCAGTGGTTCTCAACCTTTCTAATGCCGTGACCCCGCAATACAGTTCCTCATCTTGTGGTGACCCCAAACCAAAAAATAATTTTGGTGGCTACTTCAAAACTGTAATTTTGCTACAGTTATGATTTGGAATGAAATAACATTTTCTGATGGCTTTGGGCGACCCCCATGGGGTCATGACCCACAGGTTGAGAACCGCTGGAGGGTGTTGAGGGTCTCACTACTACATCAGACATAGTAATCTGCCTGTTTTCAGCCTCCCAAGAGCTGGGATTACAGGTACATGCTACCATGCCCAGTCTCAATTGCCATCTCAGTGCACCCTGGGGGGAAGGGCCAGCATGGCAGGACCAGGGATCAAACCCCCAGCCCCTGTGCCTGCTTGCAGGTGCTTTAATCCAGCCAATGGAATGTCTCATGAGGCAGACTTGGGCAGTGAGCTTCGGACTGGTTTAGTATGTGCTGCCTGGACCCCCATCTTTCTCCTGGGCACTAGTTGGGAACACATCTTGGAAGGTACTGGACTTCTGGAATTTTGTACAGACTGGAGGACCAATGCAGAGAGGACCTTATTCTGGGACGTGGCATCTTGTAAAAGGCCCTAAGGGTTGTCCTTCAGGTCTGTGAGTGAAGCCAACCCTAGGTAAAGGTCCCGTCAGCTACTAGAAAGAAGAGCCGGCTCGCCCTCTCTGTTCAGTTCCCTGGCTTGTGGCTGTGTGAGCACTTACTTGCTTCTCACAAGGTGAGAAACTCGATGTTCTGGTGACTCCAGACCCCCAGACTCAGCCAGAATGCACGTCTCCAGGTCGGTGGCCAGCATGCGCCCGAGCCAGCGAAGGGGTGAGCTGAGTCAGAGTGCCTGATGTGCTTCTCACCTGGATGCAGTGTGCCCTCCAGGGCCTCTGCGTCCTCCTTGGAACCTCTGTCCTCCCACACAGGCCACAGTGAGCTTTGTGACATTAAGCCAGCTGCCACCCTGGAGCTTAAGGCCTCTGGATGTCCTGATGCAGTCACGGAGCAGACACGAAGTCCTTCGCTTGGCTTTAAGCCCTGGGTCCTGCCTCCTCCACCAGAATAGTTTTTCTTGGTCACAGCTGGTTTGGCTGTAAGGTGGTTGTCCTCATGGTTGCTCTGATATTTGTCCCCAGGTCCCCGCGCTCTGCCGTGCCCGCGCTCTGCCGTGCCCGCGCTCTGCCGTGCCCGCGCTCTGCCGTGCCCGCGCTCTGCCGTGCCAGTGTCTCCGTTGCTGTGCTGCTGCTACCGCCGCCTCACGCGTTCTCTAGTGTCGGCCATTCTCTGCCTCCTGTCTCCTCGGCTTCCTCCAGAAAAGCACATGGCCTAGGGGCAGCGCCGTGTGATCCCCCAGCCCGGCACGGCAGTGCAGAGGAAGTGGCGCCCACGCTCTCCCTCCTTCCTCCACCGGTTGTGTCCCAGCTTCCTTATCTGCACAGTACAGGTCGCGGTGAGAATGCGGCTCCGTGGTGGTGCGACTGCCTGCCTTGTGCTGGGGCCTGGGTTCGATCCTGCACAAAAACAGGAATGCAGATCCTGGAGAGGATGAGAGGATGCATCTGGGGCAGTGGCTGGCTTTGGGGTGCCTGCCCTCTCGCTCTGGAAGAGCACTAGGAGCTGGTGGACTCCGATGTCCCTGGGCCACTCTTAAGGTATCCTGTCTTGGACATACCTTGCCCTTCGTGCGGTCGAGGCAGTGAGAGCCAGGGCTGCCAGAGATGTCTCAACATGTGGCAGGTGCTGGCCCTGCAGAGGGAGGACCTGCGGTGTGAGCCGGCTGTGGGGCAGCTCTGTGGAGAGGCTGGGCCTCTCTGGTGTGGACCTCCTTGGCTCCGGGCCAAGGTTTCTTCTCCTCTTTTGTTGTGATCATAACGAGGCTGCATAAAGCCAGGGCACTCTTCCATGAGCTGGTCCTTGTTGAGGGTGCAGCGTGTCTTGGTTTTCTCAGGGGTAGCAGCTTAGCGAGGCGTGCAGACGGTGCAGGACTCGCCAGGCGTCTTGGCCAGCAGTCGTGTTGCCTGTGTTGGAAGGGACTCATTGTCTTCCTCCAGCGTCTTCAGACAGACTTGGCTTTCTACTGCTGCCTACTGCCAGATTCAGCCTCCTAGCACCAAGATGGTGCTGCTGGCTTAGGGAGAATGCCTTCTATTTGCCGGGCACATCTTGTGCAGAAAACATCTTTGCATGGTTTTTGGTCTGTACGCTCCAGAGGAGCGAGGGCTGTTCTCTTGCTCAGTGGCACCCCGTGTCCCTGTGGGATGCCTGGCGGACGGACTGTGTCTGTCACCCACAGGGCTCGTATGTGCCTGGGCTGTCGTTCCCATAACGGTCGCAGGGGCTCTGTGCAGTGGGGAACAGTCTTTGTGTTGATAGCACAAGCAAATGGAAAGGCACTTGGCTCTCCACGAGAAAAGAGAGGCTCTGAAGCGGCAAGGACTCTCTTTCTGTTTTGGTTGTTAGGTCTCAGGCAGTGACCTGGTGGGTCAGGACCAGGCTGTCGCGTTGCTTCCTCCTTTAGTCCAGTTTCAGCAATGGAAGAAGTCGGGTCTTGTGTGGGTCTTGCGCGTGCTGCTGCTCTGGACCTTCTGGTCTGCGCTGTCCACTTCTGCAGAGCGGTGAACCTGCCTGTGTCCATCCTCAGGCCTCAGAGTG
>PVJA010016687.1:0-42960 GCA_004027025.1 Myocastor coypus
AAAAAAAAAAAAAAAAAAAAAAAAAAAAAAAAAAAAAATCAGCATGGTATTGGCAAAAGAATAGACCTGAGGATCAATGGAATAGATTAGAAGATGCAGAAGTAAATAGAAACACACTCAGCCACCTTATTTTTGACAAAGCAGCCAAACACATTTACTGGAAGATAGTCTCTTTAACAAATGGTGCTGGAAAAACTGGCTCTCTACATGCCAAAAACTAAAACTTGACCCTAGTCTGTCACTATGCACTAAACTAAAGTTGAAATGGATTAAAGATCTAAAAATTAAAAGGGAAACATTAAATCTCCTGGAAGATAAAGTGGGAGGAAATCTTGAAGACATCAGACTAGGCAAAAAGCTCATGGACAGAAATCAAATTGCACATTTAACACTTGAAAGCATAAACAAATGGGACCTCTTCCAGCTAAGAAGTTTTGCACATTAAAGGAAATTACCAACAGAGTGAAAAGACAACCCATAAATTTTGAAAAGATTTTAACTTATAAGTACTCAGACAAAGGTCTTCTATCTAGAATCTACAAAGAACTAAAAACCACTAGAGTTCCAAAATTCAAAGACCCAATCCAGAAATGGGCATCTGAGATGAACACACACTTCTCAAAGAAAGAAATTCAGTAAGCCTATAAACACAAGAAGAAATGCTCCACATTGCTAGCCATTTGTGAAATGCAAATCAAAACAATACTTAGATACCATCTCACCCCAGAAAGAATGGCTATCATATTTTTTTTATTTACTTTTCTTTTCTTGTTTCAGAACCTTTATTTGTTTATTCACTCATTTTTATTGCCGGCTCAGCCCGCCACGAGGGCAGGGCTGGCGCAGCATGTGGTGCCTGGGGATCGAACCGCGGTCCCTGAAGCCGCCCAAGCTTTCCCAAGCAGGCACTTTAGACCACTGAGCCATTCCGCCAGGCCCAAGAATGGCTATCATAAAGAAATCAATCAGCAACAAATGCTGGAGAGGCTGTGGGGAAAGAGGAACCCTTCTCCACTGCTGGTGGGAATACAGATTGGTGCAACCACTATGGAAAGCAATGTGGAGGATCCTTAAAAAGCTAAAACTGGAAAATTCCATTGAATCCAGCTATCCCCCTACTGGGAATTTTCCCACAAGAACTGAAAACATCATACCATAGTGATATCTGTGCACCTATGTTTATAGCAGCTCAATTTGTAATAGTCAAATCTTGGAAACAACCAAAATGCCCATCATTTAAAGAATGGTTGAAAAAAATATGGTATTTTTATACAATGGAATATTACTCAGCTATAAAGAATGATAAGCTGGAAGACTTCATATATAAATGGATATATATATTGAACATATACTCATTAGTGAAATAAACCAGACCTACATGTGTAAATATCATATACTCTCCCTAATGTAAGAATTCTAATTTTTTTTTCTTTCCTTACCAATATCAACTGGAAAGTGTGTCATGCCCACACCCTGTGCTCTGTATAACTATTGTGAGGACAATATGCAGTGTGTCAACTGTTTAAAAAAAAAAAGTAATGTTTATTGAAAGTGTTAATGTTTAATTGTTTGATCAATCTTTTTGTTTTGTTTTTTTGTTTTGTTTTGTTTTGTTTTTTTGTTTTGTTTTGTTTTGTTTTGCTTTGCTTTTTGAGATAGGGTCTCACTATGCAATTCAGGCTGGCCTTGAGCTCACTTTTGTAGCCCAGGCTGGTCTCGAACTCGCACTGATCCTCCTGCCTCAGTCTCCCGAGTGCTGGGATTACAGGCGTGTGCCACCACGCCCGGCTGTTTGATCAAACTTATATAACTATATCTATTAATCTGAACTGATCTGATGATGAAAATATGTAACATAACCATTGTTAAATTTAAAATAAGGAAATAAAATTTTTTTTTAAAAAAAGGCAAGTGGACAGGAGGGGCAGCAACCAACAATGTTTCTCACTAAATATAAAATTCAAACTTTAATAGAATTCTGTGCCTGTTTTTACCACTAGAGGTTTAACAGCTTCCAAAACCACAAAGAATTTTTTGAGGAATATGGTAGCAACATTAACAAATGTGATTCTTTGACAATGAATAATGTAATGTATAAACATTTGGTAGATTTGCATAACCCAAGGAACAAATATTTTCCAAATGACTAATGCATGGTATTTTTAAAAAATCCAGCACAGATAAAAGATCCAAAGTAGAGAATACATGGGCCGGCAGGATGGCTCAGTGGTCTAAAGTGCCTGCTTGGGGAAGCTTGGGTGGCTTCAGGGACTGCGGTTCAATCCCCGGCACCACATGCTGCGCCAGCCCTGCCTTCGGGGTGGGCTGAGCCAGCCATAAAAATGAGTGAATAAACAAACGTTCTGAAACAAGAATAAAAATAATAAATAAATTTAAAAAAAAAAAAAAAAAAAAAAAAAAAAAAAAAAAAAAAAAAAAAAAAAAAAAAAAAAAAAAAAAAAAAAAAAAAAAAAACAAAGTAGAGAATACACAAACTTGTAGGAAAATAGGGGTACGAAAACATCAGTGGTATAGAAACTCCCTTTAGGAATCCACCAGCTGGACTGTGCTGATATGTTCACTGTTGTGCTAAACCATGTGCAACTTAATGTAGGATAGCTATATCTTAATAAAACAACTGAAAATAGTAAACTATCACTTGTTAGCATTTCAGTGTAGCAAAAAAGATATCCATAACATCTGAAAAGTCTATTAAAACTCTTCCCTTTTCCAATTTGTATCTGTATGAGGCCAGATTGTCTTAAAATGCTTCAAGTAAAATAATATCACAAAACAATAAATTTAGTGCCAGATATAAGAATACAGCTGCTTTCTATTAAGCTAGAACATTTAAAGATATATTTGCAAAATGTAATGCCACAATTTTCACAATCCTTATCTGAGAAAACAGTTACTTTCATTAAAAATGTCACTTATGAAAAACAAACAACAACAAAAAATGTCACTAATGTTAACAGGCAATGAATTTTTTTTGTTGTTTGTTTTTTGTTTGTTTGTTTGTTTGTTTGTTTGTTTTTGGTTGGCTGGCTGGCTAACTGGCTAGCTCTCTGATGCTGAGGAACCAATCCACAGGCCTCCTGTATAGTAGGCATTCATTCTACCACTAATCTATACCCCCAATCCATTCCCCTTCCCAAACCTTAACTTCCCCACTCCTGGTACTAAGGAGTGGACCCAGGGCCTTTACACTGAACTGCTCTTTTTTAATTTTTATTCTGAGCCAACGCTTCACTAAATCACTAAATTACTCAGATTAGGCTCAAACTTAAATTCTCCTTCCTTACAGTCCCAGACCACTGGGATTACAGGCATGTATCACCATGCCTACTTCCAATGTTAATTTAAAATGAATTAAAAATAAAAAACACTGCCCAAGTTAAGCTCAAACTTTCATTCTTCTTGCCTTAGCCTCTCACTACTACTGTCTCACCATACCTGGCTATCGTTACTTCTAAATGAATTAGAAGTAAACAATTTGTCCCCATAGCACAAAACAGCCATTCCAGCACTCTTTTGTAATCTCAGAGTCTCACTGAGGATCACCAGATCAAAACCAGCCAAGACTAAGCGGTGAAATCCTCGAGCCAAAAAAGAATCTAAAACTTCCTCAATTTGTTTCCAAACTGGATAGCTACTGATATAGTTCACAGAAACAAAACCTCTTTAAAGTTGTCAGTAATTTTGAAAACTATAGCAGAAACTGAAAAGTTTGAAAACTTCGACAAATCAAGTTTATTTTTTTTTAGCTATGCACCTCTGGATCACTTGAATGAATGAAACAACTCTCTCCCACTGAATAAACACAATAAAGAAGGAAAAGACATCACAAGCAGAATGACTATGTTTATATATTTGCAGGTAAAATTACACAAATAGGGCATTCATATGTTCTTGAAAATGCATAAACACTTCACAGACACTAATTAGTAAAAGTGACAACCTACATAGGACAGGAAATAGTATATGACTAGAGTTTCCCCAGCCGGCATGGCGGTACATGCCTGTAATCATAGCACTCAGGAAGCTGAGCATAAGAATTATTGTGAGGGGGCCAGGGAGATAGCTCCATGGCACAAGTGCCTGCCTGGCAAGTGCAAGGTCGTGAGTTTGAACCCTGGTCCCACCAAAAAAAAAAAAAAAAAAAGAATTATTGTGAGTTCAAGGCCAGCCTGGCTTACACAGTGAGATCTTGTCTCAAAAATTAATTTTAAAAAAACAAGGAAAGAGCAAAAAATAAGTGACACAGAAGACGTTATGTTTGTCTTTAAAAATACCAAACTGCACTCATTTCATTTCTAGGAGATTAAGAAATAGTATAGACAAATATACGTGTCTTCTAAATAAAGAAGGTACATAAGAAAGTTTATCTACATTTGGAAGCTCAGGGCCAGCCAAATAGCTCAGCAGATTAAAGTGCAAGCAGGTACAGGAGCTGGGGGTTCAATCCCAGGGTCTGTTGTGCTGGCCCCACACTTGGCGTACACTGAGACAGCAAATGAGACTGGGTGACACGTACCTGTTATCCCAGCTGTTTGGAGGCTATATACAGGCAGATCACTACAAGTCCAATCTAGTAGTGAGACCCTGAACACCCTGTAGACCCTTCCCTAAAATACAAAAAAAATTAAATTAAAAAAATAAATTTGGAAACTTGCATTACGCATAGTGGGCATTTCCAGTACAATTCACTGGGCCAAGGATATAGCTCAGCAGCACAAGCACCTGCCTGCCAAGTGCAAGGTCCTGAGTTCAGTTCCTGACACCAAAGGAATCACACACATACTCTCTCTCTGTCTCTCTCTCTCTCTCTCTCTCTCTCTCTCTCTCTCTCTCTCTCTCTCTCTCTTTCTCTCTCTCTTTCTTTTTTTTTTTTTTTTTTGTGGGACCAGGGTTCGAACTCACGACCTTGCACTTGCCCAGCAGGCACTTGTGCCTCGGAGCTATCTCCCCAGCCCCTTCTCTCTCTCTTTCTCTCTCTCTCCAATTCACTGTCATCATTATTTTTCTTCAAGTATATACTTAGACAATACTATTGGGTGAA
Organism: Myocastor coypus; assembly: GCA_004027025.1. Taxonomy (NCBI): domain Eukaryota; kingdom Metazoa; phylum Chordata; class Mammalia; order Rodentia; family Myocastoridae; genus Myocastor; species Myocastor coypus. The sequence continues at coordinate 5,063 of PVJA010016687.1, forward strand.
AAAAAAAAATTAGAGGCCTAGAATTTGGGACGGAAGTAAAATTATTATTGAATGCAAATGATATGACTATATTCTTGGATAAACTGAGGAGAACCAACTAGAAAATGTCATACATACAATAAAACTAAATGAAGCTGTCATATACACAGCTTTCAAACACAATTAGGAGAGCTAATAGAAAATAATGTACACTGCAAAAAGTGGTATGAGGTAAATACCTAGAAAAAGAAAAACTTTTTAAAATGTAAATTCTCAAGAGCTAGGCATGGTGGCACACACCTGTAATCCCTGCACATACGAGGCTGACAACAGGAGGATTGCTCCAAGTCCAATCTGTATAGTGAGAACGCTGTAGACCCTGTACTGTACTAAATACAATAATAATAATAATAAAGTAGTATTTTTTTTCTTACCCAATAGGACTGGCTAGCACACACATCAAGAAGAATGCTAAAAAATCCAATAAACAAATCAGGAGTGGTGATGTATACCTGTAATCAGAGATCTATGGGGGGCTGAAGCAAGAGGATCACAAGTTCAAGCAGTAGAGTATCCTCTCAGCAGATGCAAGGCCCTGGATTCAATCTATAGCCTCCAAAAAATAAAATTAATAACAAGAAAGAATTCCAGAAATTTGTAAAGTGATCCACCTCAGAAGTTGCTTTAACATCAATCTACACATGTATAAAGTAAACCTATACAAAACAAAATAGGGAAAAACTTCTGAGGAAGAATAATTTCTACAGACATAATTGAAGAGACCTAAATCATTAAAATTACACTAGTTTTTTGAGTAGAAATATCTCATTGCCTAAATGAGCCTTCAGAACAGAATCTAAGCTGAGAACAGAGGCACATATCTATAATCCAACCTATTCAAGAGGCTGACTTTGGAGGACCATGAGTTCAAGGTCACCTTACAGCAACAGTGCAACTCAGTACAAAAGTCCAAGGAAGAAACAGGAGGGAGAGGGAAGCAGGGAAGAAAGGGAGGAAGGGAGGGAGGGGAGAGGAGAGGAGAGAGGATTAAAAAGAGGGGCAAGGGAGAGGGGAGTAGACAGAAAGGAGAGGAGAGAGGGGAAAGGAGAGACAGTAGGCAGACAATATACTCACCAAGATCATTAAGACCAGAGAGTAGAATTTAGAGTCTAAAATAAGCCAAAATAAGCGGGGCGTGGTGGCTCACGCCTGTAATCCCAGCACTCGGGAGGCTGAGGCAGGAGGATTGGTGTGAGTTCGAGACCAGCCTGGGCTACAAAAGTGAGTGCAGGACCAGCCTCAACTGCATAGTGAGACCCTGTCTCAAAAAGACAAAAAAAATAAATAAATAAAATAAAATAAAATAAGCCAAAATATCTAATGGTAAATTGATTTTCAAAAAGGGTAGAAAACCATTCAATAATGAAAGACTTTCTTCAAAAATAATGGAGTATCCCACATAATCTAGGCTACGTTCATTCAATTGCAAAGGCCAGCCTAGGCAACATAATGAGATCCAGCTCCAAATCAAAAGACAATGCTGAAACAAGTGGATGATCACATACGAAAGAAGGAAGTTAAACCCCTACCTCACACCACACCACCACATACAAAAATTAATGCAGGGAAGAAAAAAAAAGAAAATCGGAACCACATGCCATACAGGCCATGCCCTCCCCCCACTCCACCCCACTCCACCCCCAGCCCTTGCCCAGGCACACTGAGCAGGCTATCAGTGCGGGGCAAGGTGGCTCAGGTCTGTAATCCAGACATGGTAGCACACCTCTATAATCCCAGAAGGCTGATGCAGGAGGAATGCTGAGAGTTTGAGGCCAGCCTGGGTGGGATACATGGTGAGGTGAAGGCTAGCCTGGACTTCACAGCAAGACCTTCTCTCAGAAACAAAAACAAAATACTCAATAAATCACCAACCTTAATGTAACAGCTAAAAGCATAGAAGTTATAGGAAAATATAGCAGCAAATCTTTTATTTTCATTAGACTTAGCAAGGACTTCTTAGATATAAGAACAGCATCATAAGCAACAAAGGAAAATGAGCAAAACTGGTATTCATCAACATAAACTTATTTTTTCCTTATCCTTTTTATTTCATATCACTTTTCTGTATTTCTCTAATAGTACTGATTTTAATCACTATGTGTTAGTTGCTCATTACTATATTAACATCAACATAAACTTTTGTGGATCAAAGATATCATCAAGAACATGAAAAGCCCCAGGTGCCTCAACTATTCAGGAATTTGGGGCATGAAGATTGAAAGTCTGAAGCCATCCTGGCTAAACCATAAGCCATATGGTTTATGTCTAGTTGTCCCCCTAAAGCCTCATGTAGTCATTGGGCAGGAACTTCTATAGATTGAGACTTGACTCATGAGTCACTGGGATTATATATTTTAGTACTGATGGGATTATCAGTCTGAGTAGGGCTGGGACTATGGGTGTGGTCTAGGGTGGATATCCTAAGGCAGAGAGCCTGATAGGAATATAGAGACAGAGAGACAGAGAGACAGACTAGAGCTGTTGCTGTTGCTCTCTGCTGCCCTGTTTGGTTGGCTACCTCTGCCACCAATTTTCTTGCTGTTCCACTTCCATGAACTGGATGCTCTCTGCCCTGTTCCACTCAGCTTTCGGCCAGCTAAATGAGGGTTGAAACCTCCACGAACTGTGAGCTAAATAAACTTTTCCTTCCTTCATTTTGAGTGTCGGGTATTTGTCCCAGCAACGAGTAAAAAGTAACTAAGACACTAACACAAAGAGATCCTCTCTTAACAAAAAAAAAAAAGGAGTTGGCACTGTAGCTGAACTGGCACAATATTCTCGGTTGGGGCAGAGGGGAGAGTAAGAACCTACAGAATCAGAGGAAAACACTTGCAAATTACATACCTGATAAGCCATTAATACTATATTCACAATATATGATGTTTAAAACAAAGTACTCGAACAAACATTTCTCAAAAAATTATATTAAAAAATGGTTAACAAGGGGCCCAGGGGCCCGGCGAGATGGCTCAGTGGTCTAGGGCCCTGCTTGGGAAAGCTTGGGCGGCTTCAGGAACCACAGTTCGATCCCCGGTTCCACATGCTGTGCCAGCCCTGCTCTCCAGCGGGCTGGTCTGGCCATGGAAATGAGTGAATAAACAAACAAAGGTTGTAAAACAAGAAAATAAATAATAAATAAATAAATAAATAATTCTTTTAAAAAAAAAAAAGAACAAGGGGCCCGGCAGGATGGCTCAGTGGTCTAAAGCGCCTGCTTAGGAAAGCTTGGGCGGCTTTGGGGACCACGGTTCGATCCCTGGCACCACATGCTGTACCAGCCCTGCCCTCGGGGTGGGCTGAGCCAGCCATAAAAATAAGTGAATAAACAAAGGTTCTGAAACAAGAAAAAAATAAATAAGATAAAAAAATTCTTAAAAAAAAAAAATGATTAACAAGCATAAGCGCAAGGTCCTGAGTTCAATCCCTGGTACCATCAAAAAAAAAAGTAAATGATGCAACAAGCACATGAAAAGATGTTCAACATCACTGGTCATTACAGAAACACAAGTCAAAACCTCAAGGAAGAACCGAGGATATAGCTCAGTGGCACAAACACTTGCCTAGTAAACACAAGTAACTGAGTTCAATTCCCAGTACCAAAACAAACAAAAAACCATGAAGATACAACATCACGTCAGAATGATAGTTTTTTTTCAACTCTTTGTGTCGTATTGAGACAATTTCAATATGCAGTTCAGACTGGCCTTGAACTTACTTTGTAGTCCAGGCTATCCTGGAACTCACAGCAATCCTCCTACCTCAGCCTCCTAAATCCTGGGATTACGAGTGTGTGCCACCATATCTGGTGATAACTATTATTCAAAAGAAAACACCGTGACTGCTGTCAAGGGTGTTCAGAAACTAGAACACTCATGACTTGGCAATAGGAATGTAAAACAGTGCAGCTGTAAACTAAGCATCATGCAAAAGGTTACACATAAACTGAGCAGGGTGTACACTTGTCATCCCAGCACTTTAGGAGGCAGAGACAGGAAAATCATTCAAGTCCAGCCTGGGCAATTTAGCAAAACCCATCCTCTCACAAAATTAAAAAGGGCTACCAGTGTACCTCAGTGTAAAACTTGTTGTTCAAACCTCAGTTCCAAAAGAGGGAAAAGGAATTAAATGTAAAATTACCATACAACCCAACAATTCCAACCTACACACACACACATATATATAAAGATACTTGTACCCCAAGGGCCAGCCAGATAGCTCAGTGAAGCCCCTACTTAGGCAGACACAGGGACTGGACTGGGCTACATCCCCAGCATGCTGTGCCGGGAGACAGCAACTGAGACTAGACACACTGGTGTTTACCTACACTCTCAGGAGTTGGGAGGCTGAAAACAGGAGGATGATACAAGTCCAATCTGTATAATGAAACCCTGTATATTCTGTACTAAATATATTAATTAAAAAAAACCTGTACACCCATTTATACCAGCATTGTTCACAATAAGACAAAGATGAAGACAACACCAATGTCCACAAATGGATGAATAAACAAACTTTATGTGCACACATAAAATGGAATATAATTCATCCTCAGACAGAAATTAAATTCTGCTACATCCTACAACATGAATAAAACTTAAAAATATTAATAAGTGACACCCCATACAATAAGACTGTAAGTACAGTGGTGGTCACAAGGGGTTGGGAAAGTAGACAAGGGAGTTAGTGTTTAGGGGATAACATTAGGAGAAAGTGAAAAACTTAGAATAAATTAAATGCAATACTGACTATGCTCAATGCCACAGAATTATACAGTTAAATATTGTTAAACTGGAATATTTGTTATATGTAATTTAACACAAAGTCTCTGTAAACCTGGAGTCCTACCAGACAGTTTATGTTAAGAATATAAGTGCAGGGCCCGGCAGAATGGCTCAGTGGTCTAAAGCGCCTGCTTAGGAAAGCTTAGGTGGCTGCAGGGATGGCGGTTCCATCCCTGGCATCACATGCTGCGGCAGCCCTGCCCTCAGGGCAGGCTGAGCAGGCCATAAAAATAACTAAACAAACAAAAGCTCTGAAACAAGAAAATAAATAAATAAATAAATAAATGTGCAGTCTTGTTTCTATTGTCCTGGTACTCTAAACTAAAAACTAGGTAAGTTTCCCTGGTTTGCAATACTTCATACTAGTCACTGAATTACTGCTGCAGAAAGCTGCTACCATTTGTTACCTGGTTTTTCCTGGCCTCCACCATATGTGACTTTCCTTTTGCTAATTTTAACCTGTATTCTTTGTCATAACTTATATACTTCAGGATAAAAGTTCTTCTGAGATCATTGGATCTTACAAATCATCAAACCTAAGAGTGTAGTGTTAGTGATCCCTGCCTAACACAGTCATAAAAGCATATGCCATGTAAAATCAATCATGAGAAAGCTGGATCTGCCTTAATTAACACAACAAACACCTCAGAACAAGAAATATTATCAGGTATAAAGAGAGACATACACCACTAGATATGGTGACTCAAGTCCCAGCACTCTGGGAAGCTGAGAAGGCTTACAAATTTGGGCAACTTAGGGAATCAGTGAACTCTTTCAAACAAACATACAAAAAAAAAATTTTTTTAAGGCCAGGATATAGCTCAGTATGAAGGCCCTGGATTCAATCCCCAGTATTATTTAAAGAAAGAGAGAGAGAGGTAAAATGATAGACAATTTATCAAGAATACCTAATGTAAGAAGCCAAGGAGATAGCTCAGTAGAATAAATGCCTGCCTGGCAAGCGCAAGGTCCTGAGCTCAATTCCCGGTCCCACAAAAAAAAAAGAAAGAGAGAGAGAGAGAGAGAGAGAATTTAAGAATACCTAATGTAGACATGTGTTGAGATACGCAACTGTAAACCCAGTGCTGAGGAAGCTAAGGTAGAAGATAGCAAATTTAAAGCCAGTATGGATTAAACAGACCCTATCAAAAAAGAAAGAAAGAAAGAAAGAAAGAAAGAAAGAAAGAAAGAAAGAAAGAAAGAAAGAAAGAAAGAAAGAACGAACGAACAATCACCAGGCAGGATTAGTCAAATTTATAAAGTAAATGGAAACATCCTAAAGCAAGAATAAGCTTAACTATATTTGGAGAAAAGCAAGGAGACTAGATTGATGGAATGGCAAAACTGAAAGAAAAAGTCAAGAACACTAAATCAAAACGTAAAACAAAACTCATGGCACATAAGACCTTGTATCTTGGTAAGAAGATTGAACATGATTTTGAATATGATGGGAGACTCTGAGAAGAGAGTATTAAAAGATTTTTTAAAACATCTCTCCCTCTGTGAAAAGTATAGAATGACAGGAAAGTGGCAACCAGTCAAGTTCTGGCAGTGACAAAAGAAATGCCAAAAGATGCTATGGCACAAAACTACAATCCCAGCACTCTAGAGGCAAGAGGAACAGCAAATTTGAGCCCAATCTACAAATGCAGGCTATCCTGGACTATACTGTAAGGTCTTGTCCCAAAAAGGGGGTAGGAGAGGAGGAGAAAAAGAAAGGAAAAAGAGAAAATAGCTAAGATCACCTTTAGACCACCTATTTGTCCAAAGCTATGCTCAAAATCTCCAGGAATTGTTTTCAAATGTCTCAAAGCATTGTCTTGTCATGGCTCAAGACATCTCAATTCTCCTCTTTATGAGATCATCTTTCTCTTCACAGCATTTCCTTCAATTCCCCAACCTCTTCGCATGAGAAATGTGCTCAGGCAGTCTTTTTATCTATTCTCACTCCCACAATGATTTCATCCAAATACGTGGCTTTATCATCTATATATTAATACTCAATTTATCTCTCCATTCCACATCTTTCCCCTAAACCCCAGACTCATATACCCACTCAACTGAATTGTATAATAAACATCTGAACTTTAACAAACCAAGATTAAGTTCCTAACTTTCCTCCTCTAAATTTGCACCTCTTGAAATCCGTCCTATTTCAGAAAACTGTCGGTTCATCTCTCTACATTGCTCAGGAACAACTTGAGAGATACCTGACTCCTCTCTCTCACACCCTCCTTCAAGTCCGTCAACAGATTCTCTCAGCTCAGCTCTATACCTTCAAAATATATCCAGACTCCACTTCTGTCTCCACTGGTATCACTATTATTTATCGCTTGAATTATTTTCCTCCCACCTGGTCTCCCTGGTTCTATATTTGGCACTGCCTTCACCACTTGCAAACCTTCACCACAGTCAAGGGACTATAACACCTACATCAGATACTACCACCAACTTAAAACCTTCCAGTGGCTATCTCCCCAACCCTCACCCCAAGTAAAAGACCTTTCAGGGGTCAGGGCCTAATGGCATCTGACCATAGCCCTTGGTGCTCAAACTCCAGCTGCCACAGGACTAGTCACATACCCATTCTAGTTGCAATGGTCTCATGTCATTAATGGTCCTCAGACCATCCTTTCCTCACAATCTATGAACTTGCTATACCCCCCTGTCCAAAACTATCCACTCCTGGACAATCTGCAAGACTTTTATTCTTTCACCTACTTCAGTTCTTCACTTAATATCATCTCAGGGATGTCTTCCCTTTCTATGGTTAACAGTGCAACCGCCACACCCCAGCCCTTAGTATCCCCTGTACACCAGTCCTGCTTATTTTCTATAGTGTTTTTCTCCATCTAGCATACTACATTGTATTTTATCTATTTACTTCACTTATTGTCTATCTCCCCAATTATAATGTAAATCCTACAAATGTTGTCTGTTCTAGTCCCTGTTCACACCTCTAATTCCTGAAGCAGTATATTTCACAAAGTAAAAGGCAGTTTGTTCATTATTGAATCAGTAAATGTTAAATAAAGCCTTTTCAGAAGTGCCAATATTGCCATTCATGGTAGCATACTCCTGTAATCCGCACCTGGGAGGCTGAAGTAGGAGAATCATTATAGCTCAAGACCAGCCTGAACGACACAGCAAGACCCCGTCTCAAGAAGACACAGAGGTGAGGGGAAAAGAGATGGGCAGGGTGAAGGGAGGGGGGAGGGGAGGGGGGAAAAAGGAGAAAGGAAGGCAGGTAGAGGCAGGCCAGCAGGCAGGCAGGCCAAGTTTCTTAGGTCCAATTAAAAACTTAAGATGCTCTTTCGGGTCCCCCTTTCCAAGATAACAAAAAAAAGGAGCAACAGTCGTGCCAAAAAGGGCCGTAGTCATGTGGAACCTATTCACTGCACGAACTGCGCCCGGTGCATACCCAAGGATAAAGCCATTAAGAAGTTTGTCATTGGGAATATAATGGAGGCCATTGTCATCGGGACATTTTCAAAGCGAGTGTCTTCAATGGTTACGTGCTTCCCAAGCTGTATGTGAAGCTGCATTACTGTGTCAGTTGTGCCATGCACAGCAAAGTGGTCAGAAATCAATCTTGTGAAACCTGCAAGGAGAGAACACCTCCACCCCGATTTTGACCTGCTGGTGCTGCCCCACAACCTCCAGTAAAGCTCATGTAAGGAGCTGGGTCTGAATGGACTGAAGAAAACTCCTTAAGAAATAGGTAATAAATTGAATGTTATACTTGTTTTGTTTTGTTTTGTTTTGTTTTGTTTTGTCTTTTTGAGACAGGGTCTCACTATGCAGTTCAGGCTGGCCTTGAACTCACTTTTATAGCCCAGGCTGGTCTCGAACTCGCACTGATCCTCCTTCCTAGGCCTCCTGAGTGCTGGGATTATAGACATGTGCCACCACATCCAGTGAATGTTATACTTTAAAAAACAAAATAAAAACCTAAGACTAGTGGGCTGGGGAAATAGCTCAGTAGAATAAATGTTTGCCTGGCAAACACAACGACCTGAGTTCAATCCACGGTTCTGGGGGGGAAAAAACCTACCCTAATTAAAATACACCAATTTCTTTATAACTAAAAAAAAAAAAAAAAATAGTGCTCCTTTCTTACATGAGTACCACTCAATGTTGTCTTAGTTATGCTTTTTAATTTTACAACCCAAAACATTTACTTAACAATTCTAAAGATGCTTATACTAACTAGGCCGATCTAAAGCACCTGCTTAGGCAAGCTTAGGCAACTGCAGGGACCGCCTTTCAATCCTTGGCACCACATGCTGTGCCGGCCTCACCCCCAAGGTAGGCTGAGCAGGCCATAATATAAAAAATAAATGAATATAGCCGGGCGTGGTGGCTCACGCCTGTAATCCCAGCACTCGGGAGGCTGAGGCAGGAGGATTGGTGCAAGTTCGAGACCAGCCTGGGCTACAAAAGTGAGCTCAGGACCAGCCTGAACTGCATAGCGAGACCCTGTCTCAAAAAGACTAAATAAATAAATAAATAAATAAATAAATAAATATGCTTATACTGATTCCACATAGCTCAAACTTCTTCCTCTTGGCTGAGTGGGGTGACACACACTTGTAATCCCAGCATACTAGAAAACTGAGGCAGGAGGATTACAAATTAGTCTACTTTGGATGTATATCAAGACCCTATCTTAAAATTTAAAAGGACTAGAGATATAGCTCAGAGTAAAAATTCTGCATTCAATCCTACATAATAAAAAAAAAAATCTTAACTCTATTTTTGCTTCAGCTACAAATCCTAAATTTTAATCTTTAGCTCTAACATTCACTAGTACTACACCCCAGGCAATGAACCCTCCTCCAAGTCTTAGATTCTCTTCTATAAAGGAAATAGGGGTGGATCAAAGATCTGTTTGTCTTATTATTCTACACCTAATCGTGAAATTATAAAAATCAAAACTACATGACAAAATGCTTTGTAAGCAATAAATGACATATACAAGTATAAGGTCAATGTTTACAATGTAGTTTAAGGAAAAATCTGAAATGAAAAAGTTCTGTGTTTGGGGCAGCACCTCACTATACTTTCCTGCCCATAATACAAAACTAATTAAAGGCTCAGACTGGCTCTTCCACTTACCTGTCATATCTTAAACAAGTTACTCAATCTGAGTCATTATTTCCATGTCCATAAATGGTGGTAAGTGGAACATCCTTTTGAGGACGGAGATTATATACCAGTGATATGAACTTCATGGCGCACGTCCTGAAGCTGCTTGTATCACTGAAAGCTCCAAAAGGTTCATCATCACTCTTACATACTTACAAAATGTACTTACATATAATACACTTAATGAAAGACTTTTTTTTAACCATTTTCATCTTCTTCAAATGCACAAAACCCTAAAAATAGATCATGAACACCACTTGGCAGAGGCAAAAAGGACCTGATTCTTTTTTTTTTTTTTTTTTTTAATTTATATTATGGCCGGCTCAACCTGCCCTGGGGGTGGGGCTGGCACAGCATGTGGTACTGTGGATTGTACCGGGGTCCCTGTGGCTGCGTAAGCTTTCCTAAGCAGGCACTTTAGACCATTGAGCCATCTCACTGGCCCCAAGGACCTGATTCTTGATTACAGACTGTATAAGAAGGACAAGGGAAGCAATAACCAAGCTGTAGCATCGAGAATTGCCAGCCCGGCATGGTAGCGCACCCCTATACTCAGGAGGCTGAAGCAAGAGGATCGGTGCAAGTTTTGGACCAGCCTGGGCTACAAAAGTAAGCTCAAGCCCAGCCTGAACTGCATAGCAAGACCCTGTCTCAAAAACAAACAAACAAACAAACAAACAAACAAAAAACAAATTTGTCTACTAAATCTGTCTTCCTTTTTACCTTTCTCTAAGGTAAAAAAAAAAAATTGTAAAGAAAAATCAATATACTGAAAACTGTAATATATTTCATTAAATGTATTATGTAGGTACACTTTGTAAGTATGTATAGAAGAGTGGTGGTGAACCTTTTGGAGCTTTCAGTGATACAAGCAGCTGCTGGATGTGTGCCATTAAATCCGTATCACTGGTATATAACCTGTCTTTCAGTATCTAAAAGAATTCACTTTCGCCAGGTGTGGTGGTACACACCCTTATCCCAGCTCCTGGGAGGCTCAGGAAGGAGGGTTGCTTGAGTTGCAAGCCAGGGCACAAAGTGAATCTAAGGCCAGCAGCATGAACTGTATAGTGAAAATCTGTCTCGAAAAGACAAAAAACAAAAAAGAAAAATAAAAAACAGAAAAAGATACATCATACAAACCTTTCAAAAATGTTCTCTGAAATCATTAGACTTCGAAAACCCTCAATTTCATGACACCAGTGATTGTAAGATGCACCATCCATTTTCCAGCAAAAAAAGAAAAACTCCACATTTTGCATTATTCACCAATTTGAGACTATTTTTGGAAAACATTACAATGTAATGTGTCCCTCTGGGATTCTGAAAATGTTCAATTTCTTAATCTAAAGACTAGATAGAGTATATTAAGTGTAAATACTCACCCCAGTGTGTACTTGATCTGTATATATTTTCTACATATATATTTACTATTAAAATTTTAATAAAATGCTACTGAGAGGAATCAGATAATTAAATTTAAAAAATAGAAGACAAAGTTTCTACAGAATAAAATAGGAAAGTTGAGCTAAGTAGAAATGTCATTTAAAAAGAAAATACACACATACACATACACACCCCATACCCAAGTATAGTGGGCACATGCCTATAATCCCAGCACTCCTAAGGTAGAGGCAGGACGATAGGCAGAACTTCCAGGCCAGCCGGGGCTACACAGTGAGTCAGAAACAGCCAGAACTACAAAGTGAGGCCCTGTCTTAAAAATAAAGAAATAAAATAAACTACAAGCTGGGCATGGTAGCACATGCCTATAATACCAGCATTCTAAAGGCTGAGGCAGGATTGCTGTAAACTTAAGGCCTACATGTGCCACCTAATGAGTTCAACCAAGGGTGGCCTCCACTACAAAGGAAGAGACTGCCTCGATAAATAAATAAATAAATAAATAAATAAATAAATAAAACCTCACTAAGAGAAATTAGGAAAACACGTCTTTCACAATAGCAGTCAAACAATGAAATACCTAGGAATCAATCTAATGAAGGATATAAAAGACTTCTACATTAAAAACTATAGTACTTTGAAAAAGGAGAGCAGAATGGGTATCAGAAAATGGAATCACGGGGCCCGGCAGGATGGCTTAGTGGTCTAAAGCACCGGCTTAGGAAAGCTTGGGCGGCTCCAGGGACCGTGGTTCGATCCCCGGCACCACATGCTGTGCCAGCCCTGCCCTCAGAGCAGGCTGAGCCAGCCATAAAAATAAACAAATAAACAAACAAAATTCTGAAACAAGAAAAAATAATAAAATAAAATAATTCTTAAAAGAAAGAAAGAAAATGGAATCACATTACTCGCTCTTGGGTGGGAAGAACCAAGACAAGTGAAAATGATCAAATTTTCAAAACTGTTATACAGATTTAATGCAATTCGAATCAAAACTCCAATAGCATATTTCACAGAATCAAAGAAAACAATCCTAAAATTTATTAGGAACCAGAAGAGACCTAAAATGAAGCAATTCTGGTCAACAATGGCAAGGCAGGGGGGATCGCAATCCCTGACTTTATATTATACCATAAGGCTACTGATTTCAAGGGGGTGGGGGGTAGAGAGTATCATACTGGCAACAAAAAAAAAAAAAAATCCCAAGATTCAGGGAGCAGATTAGAAGATGTAGAAGTAACTCCAGAACAGACATACATAGCCACCTTATCTTTTGGCAAAGGTACCAAAAACATTCACAATCACTAGAAGGAAGATAGCCTATTTAATAAATGGTGCTGGAAAAACTGGCTCTGCACATGCCGAAGATTAAAGTTGGACCCATATCTTTCACCACATACTAAACCAAATTCAAGCTGCAGCAAAGATCTAAATATTAAAACAGAAACATGTTTAAATCTGCTGGAAGACAGAATAGGTAAAACTCTTGAAGACAATGGTGTAGGCCAAGTCTTTAATGAATAAGACCCTAGGAACTATCACAAAGAATCAACTGGGCTCTGATTTTATGAAAAAGCTCTTGGGGCCAGGGAGATAGCTCAGTAGAATAAACACTTGCCTAGCAAGTGCAAGGTCCTGAGTTCAATTCCTGGTACCACAAAAAAAAAAAAAAAAAAAAAAAAAAAAAAAAAAAAAAAAAAAAAAAAAAAAAAAAAAAAAAAATTGCAAAGCAGAAGAAGTCACCAAGTAAAGAGACAACCTAAAATGTGGGAAAAAATGTTTGCCAACTGTTTTTCAGAAAAAGGATTACTATCCAGAACATATGAAGAACTCAAAATAGACCTCCCAAATTTAAAGATCCATTCCATAAAGTGGGCATACCCATAGGGGAATGCATACTTTTCAGATGAAGAAATATAGATAGCAAATAAATACATGAAAAAATACTCAGCAGCATCCACTGGTCATTTGAGAGATATAAAATAAAACAACACTGAGAATCCATCTCACCCAGGAAAGAACAGCTATTATAAACAAATCAATCAATGACAAGTGCTGGCTGAGCCATGGGGAAAAGAAACTCTTGTCCACCATTGGTGGGAGTAGAGACTGGTGCAACCACTGTGGAAATCAGTGTGGAGATCCCATTTGAACCAACTATTCTCCTCCTGGGTATCTTCCAAAAAGAATTAAAAACATAACCCCAGTGATGGTACATAAACATGTACACATGTTTATAGCAGCACAATGTATAATATAGCTAAATCTTGGAAACAACCCAAATGCCCATCAACTGAAGAATGGATAAAAAGATTTGGTCTTTTTATACAATAAAGTACTACTCAGCAATAAAGAATAAACTAGAGGGCCCAGCGGGATGGCTCAGTGGTCTAAAGCGCCTGCTTGGGAAAGCTTGGGCGGCTTCAGGGACCTCCGTTCGATCCCGGCACCACATGCTGCGCCAGCCCTGCCCTCGGGGCGGGCTGAGCTGGCCATAAAAATGAGTGAATAAACAAATAAAGGTTCTGAAACAAGAAATAAATAAATAAATAAAATAAATTTAAAAAAAAAGAATAAACTAGAAACTTATAAGTAAATGGATTCAATTCCAGACCATACTCATGAGTGAAATAAATCAGACACACATGTGTAAACATCGTTCTATTGCCAATGGTAGTGGCACACACCTGTAATCCCAGCACCACTTGGGAGGTTGAGGCAGAAGGATCACTGAGAGTTTGCAAAAAACCCTGGGTTAAAGGGAGGCTCGGGGCTAGCCTGAACTGCATTCTGAGACATTGTTTTTAAAAGACAAAACCAACAAATAGCAACAAAAAAATTATATTGTCTCCTGAGTAAGAAGCTAAAAGAGTAAATAAGATCCAAAATGGCTGTTGTAAAATGAGAAGAACAGCTATTCCAAAAGGAAAAGAAACTAGGATGGAGGAATGGAGAAAAGAAGGAAAGGAGTATCTCTGTGTGTATACCAACACCTACCCTCATTATCTACTCCTAAACATGCCAGCACCCTTAACATGTGTTTATTTAAATACCATTTGCTACGTTCAGAACTATGCTGAGTAGAGTTTCAGAAAAAAAGATACAGCCCCTAACTTCTAGGAACTCACATATATACAGGCAATAAGGTAAAGGCATACAGATATGTGCAGGATATTACCAGAACACAAAGGAATATCTAACAGTGTGAGGAAGGCAAGTCGTCAGGGTTCAGTTTCTCAGAGTGGGTAACACCTAAGTGTTTAAAAACTGAATAGGAATTATTTTGGCAAAGAGCTTGTCAACAGAGGGAACATTCTAAGCAAACACAAAAGTGGTAAGAGACAGCATGGTACATTTAAAGAAATGAACACATGCCAGATGTTGCCTAAGGGTAGCGAAATAAAGAACTGGAATGGGGTGGGGAAAACCATGGAGAAACAGAAAGACATCAAGTCATGAAGAAAGAGAACTTATACGAAAGACAAAATCGAACAAGGCGGGGCGGGCAAGACAGCTCAGGGAACTAAGCACAGGCCCCACCTCCAGGTGAGCTGACTGGCTACCAAGCATGGTGGCTCAGGCCTGTAATCTCAGCACTGTAGAGGCTGAGATTGGAGGATCACTACAAGAAAACAAATAAATAAAAAGATTTTTTTAAAAAGGAAACTTTGTATAAAGACCCAAATACTATAGTAAGTATTTCAGGCTTTGTGTTCCACATACAGTCTCTGTTACAACTCTTGTTTTACTTTGTTCTCTAAATACTCCTTTAAAAATTAAAACTATACTCAGTTAATGATCCACTTAAAAAATAGTAATAATAAGCTGGATTTGGGCTGTGAGCCATAGTTTGCTGATCCCTGCTAGACACAGGTGAAGTGAAGATTAACCTTCTTAGGAGATTAGTATTCCTAAAATGCCGCTTGCATCATGTATTGGTTCTCACTGCCCAATGAGTAAATTTAATCCCTGCAATGCCTAACATTCGTGGTATAGAAACCATACTACCTCCAACTTATTAGTTTAGGACCATGAACTACATACATCAGAACTTTCCATTCCTATTAAATTTAATTACTTAGGGCCGGCGGTATAGCTCAGTGGATTTAGCGCTTGCTTAGAGGAAGCGCAAGGGCCAGGGTTCAGTTCCTGGCCCCTCGTGCCACACAGGTCCTGCTCTAGAGCGTGCTGAGCCGGCGATACTGGGCATGATGGTGTGCGTGTGTAATCCCAGCCCTTGGGAGGTACAAACAGGAGGATCACTATGACTCAGCAGTGAGACCCTAAGGGAAAAAAAAAAAAAAGATGGAAATGGACATTAAAATAAATAAATAAATAAATAAATATTTACCTACATATGTGTCTTTATGAAATTTGTCAACCCAGTTCCTTCCTCAGCTCCAAACTTAACCAAACACCCTTCCTTCAAAGCATAATTCAAATCCTTTCTCAAAACTCCTAAGCACTATCTCAATTTATCTAATATTTAATCACTGTTTCAAATTCTTCAAACTATAAATTCGTTATGGATAGGCAACAATTTATACTACTATTGATAATTTACCATACAAGTGATAAATAAAATAGTATGTGTGCATACTGACATGTATTACACACTTCTTTCTGAAGTATCTAGGTATCCAGATTTCAATGTTATGTTTGTCAGCAACTGACATATTGTATCTATGTATTCTATGGATACAACCTGAACACTGTATTCTACGGATACAAGTTGTATTCTAGGATACAACCTGAACACTGTATTCTACGGATACAAGTTGTATT
This sequence comes from Myocastor coypus, assembly GCA_004027025.1. NCBI lineage: Eukaryota > Metazoa > Chordata > Mammalia > Rodentia > Myocastoridae > Myocastor > Myocastor coypus. The sequence continues at coordinate 21,217 of PVJA010016687.1, forward strand.
CTAGGATACAACCTGAACACTGCAAGAACTAAAGAATGACAATATACAAACCCATCTTTCCCATTCTTCACATGTTTTGAAACCTTGTTACTAGTCCAACCCAAAGTTTACTCTACTATAGATTTGGTTTTTTGTTTTGAAACAAGATCTCACTAACTTGCCCAGGCTGGGCTCAAACTTTCAATCCCCCTGCCTTAGCCTCCCTGAATGCTGGGATTACAGGGAGGAGAGAGCACCCAGTTGACTTCATTTGTTTTTGAAATACAAATTGTTTTCAGAGCGACAATGATTTAAGTTCACCTTCAAATCCTTCAACTATTACTCAAATTTGAAACATCTTAACAAGTGTATAACCCCCAGAAGTTACAAGGGCCTAAATTTTAGTAATAAGATTCTCTATGACAGTTCATCTAACCAAAATGGTACTTCTGAGTTCATTATTTAGAGATACAAGAATTATTTATATTACATGGAAGTCTAAAGAAAATACTACATGTTAGTTCACTTTTTTTTTTTTTTTTTTTTTTTTTTTTTTTTTTTTTTTTTTTTTTTTTTTTTTGGTAGGACCAGGGTTCGAACTCACGACCTTGCACTTGCCCAGCAGGCACTTGTGCCTCGGAGCTATCTCCCCAGCCCAGTTCACTTTTTTTTAAACTTTGTTTTTTTATGTTATGCTCATCCTGCCCTGGGGGTGGGGCTGGCGCAGCATATGGTGCCAGGGATGAAACTGGGGATTGAACTGAGGTTCTTTCAGTTGCCTAAGCTTGCCTAAGCAGGCACTTTACACCACTGAGACATCTCACAGGTCTCTCACTCTTGATAAATAACTACAATCACATAATTTTTTTAACTAAAAGATTCATTTTATGTTTGCAAACATATACTTAAGTCTAAGTCCACAATGTGAGCCATTACTAATTTTACTATCCAAAGAATATCCTAGAATCTAGGGGCTGGGGAGATAGCTCTGCAGTCTAAGCACCTGCCTGGAAAGCTCAAGAACACGGGTTCGATGCCCAACACCATATGCTGTGCTGGTCCTACCTGCGTAACAGGGCATGGTGGCACATGCCTGTAATCCCAGCATGGTGGAGGCTGAAACAGTAGGACCACTAAGAGTTTGGGCTGTGTATCCTGTACCAAATAAATAAGCAAGGGGCTTAGGCATGCTGTGTATCCTGTACCAAATAAATAAGCAAGCTGCTTAGGCATGCTGGGACCATGGTTCAATCCCCGGTACCACACGCCACACTAGCCTCACCCCACCTGGGTTGGCCACAAAAAGGAAACAAAAACAAATAAATAAGCAAAAGATTCTAAAAAATAAAAATTCCTCCATAATACTTGCCCAGATTCCAATACAAACTATGCAGCTGAGTGATAGAACACTTCCCTACATGGGGGGCGGTGAGGTTCAATTTTAAGTACCTCAAGAAAAAAAAGTAAGGTAAGTGTATACAAAACCTTAAGCAATACATCAAAAGATGGCTGAAAGCTGTAACGTTTTTATGACAACTGAGGAAGGGTATTATTATTCACTGAATCACAGTATTAATAACTAATTAGAAGACAAGATCAGGAGCCAAGCACTCATTTCTCAATTCCTGTTCTACCACTGTCTTTGTTCTTGGATTCTCTAGTTTCTGCAAACACAGAATGTGAAGAAATAAACTGACATTCTCACACAATCAGATTATGAAGTAGCTTAGGACCATGAGAGGAACCACTGTAACCTTAAAATGCCATATTAATCCAAACTACAGCTACCTGTTGTAGTAATAGCTGCAAATCCAGTCATCATAATCTTTTTTGTATTCTACAGCAAAACTAGTAGGAAAGTTCATGTTTTAGTAAGCTCATTTAACAACTTCAGTGAAAAGAATTTTTGTCCTAATCCTTTGCTTTCAGAAAAACCATGTCACTGTCCAATCCAACCTTTTGTAAAGAAAAACGTAATCCACTCATATTAAGAAACTGGCTCTAGATAGTAATAAGCTCATAACAAATGAGTGAAGGCCATCAGGAACTTTTACTGTTAATATACCGAAACTGTGACCCATGAAAATAATCCCAGAAAAGTTGTTATAACAAGTTTTATTAAAGGATGAGTGCTTACACTTCCTAAGTTTCTTTAAAAATAAAAATAAGAAAACTAAAGGGTTTTTAGGTAGGAGACAAGACAGAATTTGTTTAAAGCCTGAAATAATTCGTCGGGTAGCTCCAGCACCTGCTTGGTGCTAAGCGACGCGAGAGACGGGAGGCAGCTCAGGAAAAGTGCTGATGCCATCTCCAGCTGCCCCTGAATGACAGTAACAATGCAAACACCGACAAAAGAGCGGGGAGGACACCCCAAGTCCCTGCCTGGCAGGACTTCCATCCGAGCCCCAACGTACAAAGCCGCAAATCCCGGAAAGGCCCTTCCGGTGACAGGTCTCGCGGGCGAAGCCCTTCAATGCCCCGACCAACGTGAGAAACTACTATCCTCAGTCCTCCAAGAGCGCAGAGCCCCGCGGCAGAGACCCGGCCAGCCGACCGCCCCCGCGAGCCCAGCAGGCGACAAGTGGACTCAGGCGGAGCCCGTCCTGCGCCCGGTGGGGGCAGCGCGGCCACCCGGCCCGCTCCCTCCCCACGCGGTCCGCGCCCTGGTCCCGCCCGCCGCCGCCGCCGCCGCTGCCGCGGGCCGGACTACAGCCCTCGGCCGGCCGGGAGGCCTGGAGCCCTACCTGACGCTGTGTACCAGCTCCCGGCGTGACTGGCTTCCCGGCAGACCACTCGGTTGGACATCTTGGAGCCTGTGCCGCCTATGGTGCACGAGGATGAATGAGGAGGCGGCGGCGGCGGCGACGGGAGCGGCTCCGCGAGGGGACGAGACACCGCGAGCCCAGCCCAGGAGGAGGCGGCGGCGAGGAAGGGATCGGCCCGGCCCAGGAGGAGGAGGAAGAGGAGGAAGTGGCGGCCCAGAAGGAGATGGCAGCCGGGGCGGTGGCAGCAACAATCACCACAAACTCCGGCGGCCGCCGGAAGATGGGGCCCGCGGCGTCCTCGCCGGATCCCAGAAAGCCTGGCCGGGCCCCGGAGTCGCCGCTGCTCCCAGCCGGGGCTGGATCCGCCGAGCCACCCTCACGGCCCACTCCCCTCCCGGCCGGCCTCCCTGCCGCCGCGGGTGACCCCACCCCCGTGACTCCGCGCCGGCCCCGCCCCCGCCCCTCGGGGCTCCCCGCACCCACCCCCGCCCCCACCCCCACCCCAGCGGGGCCTCCCGCTGTCCACCGCCCGCTGGCCCCGCCCCGCGCCACCTCCCGCCGCGCGGAGAGGTTAACGGCGGAAACCGGACAGGCCACACGGCATCCGGGGTAGGGCCGCGTCGCGAGGAGGCACGGCAGCTGCGGCTCCGCGTGCGCAAAGCCCAGGGCCGGGGCCTGAACCGGGGAAGGCAGCCCCAGAGCCGCCGACGCTGCCTTACTCGCCACTCTTACGGGTCCGGCCCACTGAGCATGCCCAGCACCGCGGCCCGGCCCGCGAGGACTCGCAACGTGCGCGCTCCGCTCTCCGGGCTTCAGCGGCAGCAGAGGCTGGGGGCAGGGCGCGGGCAGCAGGACGCAGCCGCGAGGCAGCCCCTTCCCCCAGCCGCCGCCGAGGCGGAGCACGCAGCCGCGGCTCCGCCACCGAATTCGGCCCTTTGCCGTTGCCCGCGCGTCCTCAGTGGACTCCACCTCAAGGTTCACCTAGGCTGTGCGCGGCTGTGGTCGCAGCGCCGGGAAGTTGGTCAGTAAAAGTGGGCACCTCCCAAAGTGTGTCCTCAGTTCTGCAGACGAAGTTCTTGCTGCGCAGCGTCACCCTCGAGCACTGTACGTTTATCTGCTTTCATGTTAACATTCGCGTAGGTGCCTGTCTTCCTAACCGAAGTATGATAGAGCTGGCCTTCATGATTCCCAACTGTAAAATGGGATAGCACTCAAGCTCTGTACCGAGGGTTGTAAGAGTTAATGTAAAAGAACTGCAAGGTAGGCATAGCACAGTGTGCCAGTGCCACCCTTCCTGTACAAATCCCAGTACTCCCTCCCTTTAAGTGTCAGTGACAAAGAATTAGTTTAGCTGGGCATGGTGGAGGGAGAGGCAGCAAACCAGCCTGGGCAATTTAGTGAGACCGTGTCTCAAGTTTTTAACTCAGTGGCACAAGAGCCTGCCTGACACCCCCAAGGTCCTGAGTTAAAGCCCTGATCCCAAACAATAACCTGGGGAAATTAAAAATCTCCTAATCTTTACCCCAGATTCCTACCCATAAGGATACAATGGGACTCAGAGGTAATTGTGCTAGAATAGCAGCAAAGTTTACCTTGGACCTCCAAGTGTTAACTGTTGTGAAGTGCGTCATTCCAAAACCGAGACAAAGTTGCAAGTCTTCAAAAATAAATAAAAGGCCAGCGAAATAGCTCAGCAGACTAAGCACCTGCTTTGGCCCAGGGACCAGTGTTAGATCCCTGGGGCCCTACCCCATGGGGCCCCTAGGCCTTGGCCAAGTCTAGGCATAGTGGCACACAGCTGTAATCCCAGCACAGGGGAGGCTGAAAATAGGAGGATCACAAGTCCAAGCTGTGTTGTGAGACCCTGTACCAAATAATAAATAAATAACTTAGGGTTTAAAAACCATAATTTGGGATTTTGGGGGATTTTTTTTTTTCTAGTACAAGCGATCGAACTCAGGACCTTGCAGCTTTGGGATAGACACCTAAGCCACTGAGCTATCTCCATGGCACAAAACAACATTTTCTACTCTAATTTCACACTCAACTTCCCTGGTAGAGTCTCAAGTAGAAGACTGGATGCCTAATATTCAAAGTCTAGATTTCCCTAATGCCATAATAACATACTGTACTTTTCTAAGGCTTTTAAAGGTATTATTCCATTCCTATGCCTACCTTTTCCAATTTTAGAGCTCAGATTTTCCAATAGCCAAGTCTGGGCCTTTAGTGATATAAGACTTAATTTTTCTACAATTATTAGGCTAAGATCTCCATTAAATATATATTTCATAATTCAAAATTTACCTTTCCACTACTGACCTGACAAAATAAGATGTTGGGGGGAAAAAAACAATTATAGGAAAAGTCCATGCTAATGAAAAAGTAAATTGTTCACTGTAAAATTCAAGCACTGATATGGTGAAGACTCTTACCAATAATTATGGGTAATACTGTTTCTATTGGGGGGGGATATACAACGAACAAAGAAAACTTCAGTTTTGGGGTCCTTCCAGTCACAAAATGAGATTTGTGTATTGGCTGTGTGACCATGAGTATCCAGAAACTTAACCAAGCCTCAGTTTTCTCATCTGTTAAATACAAACAGCATTAGTATTTCCCATATGTTGATTTGAAAGTCATTAAAGTATATGAAAAACTTAGAAGCAGTTCTTTATATACTGTATGTCTGTTATTATCCCCTGCAACTAGCCATCCCAAACTGCTAATCTTACTCAGAAGTGTTTTCCCTCCCTATTAAAATGTTCAGCTGAACTCTTTCTCTAAAGAGTTTGCAGGGGCCCGGCAGGATGGCTCAGTGGTCTAAAGCACCTGTTTAGGAAAGCTTAGGCAGCTGCAGGGACCGCGGTTTGATCCCTGGCACCACATGCTACCGTCAGCCCTGCCCTCAGGGCAGGCTGAGCTGGCCATAAAAATAAATAAACTAAAGTTCTGAAACAAGAAAAAAAAATTTTAAATTAAAATTTTTTTAAAAAGTTTGCAGAATAACTTCTACAAACACCACACTGCCAAATGAAATGAAAGGTTGAAGGTTCTTCTATTACGTTTGAAATGCTCCTAACATACTCTGCCCATTACTTCAGGTCCTATTCAAGTATAGATTCTAAAAGAAATAAATTAAAACCACTCACTTATGTACCTCTTCCAAATTAAGAGTCATAGATATAAACTACTTTATTCCAGGAAAAGCTTATTTGGCAGTGTTGTACAGATTCTCATGTTATTATCAATAATTAAATCCAGCAGTGATTTGGGTTTGTCATTTTATAAACATAGTAGAGGGCAAGGATGAAATTTCATTAATAGACAGTCCTTATGAGATCTTCAAGAAATAATGAACTACTAGGCCAGAATCCAACATTAATGCACATGTCTTCTAAAACACTAAGTCCTACCTTTACCACAGCAGCCTGTACTAGCAAAAACTGAAAAATCAACCCCAGCATCCATTAACATGAGACTCATGCAATTAGAGACTATACAGAGGCACCAGTTAAAAGCAGGTGAGTGGCTGGGGAAATAGCCCCGTGGCACAAGTGCCTGCCTGGCAAGTGCAAGGTCATGAGTTTGAACCCCAGTCCCACCAAAAAAAAAAAAAAAAAAAGGTGATATGGGGCTAGGGAGACAGCTCAGTGGCATAAGCATCTGTCTGGCAAGCATAAGTTCCTGAGTTCAATCCCTGGCACACACACACAAGAAAAAGGTGATATAGGAAAAACTTAAGGGCTGGCCAGATAGCTCAGCAGACTAAAGTGCCTGCTTAGGCACAGCGCAGTGGCCAGATTTCAATCCCTGGAATGTGATCCCAGGGCACTCTGAGACAGTGACTGAAACTGGGCTTGGTGGCCTGCACCTGTAATCCCAGCTCTTGGAAAGCTGAACACAGGCAAATCACTATGAATCCAATCTACACAGTGAGACCTGGTAGACCCTATACTAAATACAAAAGAAAAAGAAAAAACTTCAAAACAGTGAAATAAGCAAAATGCACAATGGCATGTAAAATATACTACCATTTGTGTAAAAAATGAGAACTTGCATGTTCCTGTAATTATACATGGAATATTTCCAGAAAAAAGCAACAAACTGGGCAGTAATTCTGTGCCAGACTTTTTACATGTGTACCTTTTGAAATATAAGCTAGTTATAGCCGGGCGTGGTGGCTCACACCTGTAATTCCAGCACTCGGGAGGCTGAGGCAGGAGGATTGGTGCGAGTTCGAGACCAGCCTGGGCTACAAAAGTGAGCTCAACACCAGCCTCAACTGCATAGCGAGACCCTGTCTCAAAAAGGCAAAAAAAAAAAAAAAAAAGAAAAGAAATATAAGCTAGTTATAATGCCTATACCAAAATATATTCAACTATATTACCTATACCAAAACATATTCAATTTACTTACATCTTTAGGCTTCATTTTTACATCTACATGGGAATATTAAATTAATATTAGATTTTATTTATCCACAGCTGACAACCTCAGAGCCCCACACCATGGAAAGCCCTATGGGTAAGAAAAACATTCAACGATGTATTGAACAAACCAAGATTTAAAGAGATCAGCACAGAAAAGCCTTTTTTTTTTTTTTTTTAAATGTCTGGGATCAAACACAGGACTCTGCACTGCACTTAACAGGTAGGCACTTAAGCCAGAGTAGGCACTTCCCAGCCTGAGAAGCTAAGTTTGACTTCAATTAAAACTAGTGCTCTTAGTTAGAAGTTGGGGTTTTAATTTTTTCTTTGCTTTTCTGTTTGGAGTATCATTGTAACTACTGTATTGTAAATGATGGAAAATAACTGGATATGTTATTTGCATCAGTATTTTATCTATTAATGTTTGTGCTCATCATTGCATATAAAAACTTGGATCAATGTAACTTAATTTTTTAATTTTCATACTGGCATTGTAGACACTTGAAAAAGCTGTATCTTGCAGGCTTGACTTAACATTTTTCCTTAAAAATCTGAAATATAGGGCCAGTGAGATGGCTCAGTGGTCTAAAGTGCCTGCGAAGAAAACTTAAGGCAAGCACTGCGACTGCTCCTCAATCCCTGGCACCACATGCTGCACACCCCCACCCCAGGGCAGGCTGAGCCAGCCATAACACAAATAGATGAGGTTTAAGAGACATAAATTTAAAAATTATAAAAAAAAATCTGGACTATAATCTTACAGCATTTAGTGGAATAAACAGTATGAAACATCTGAGTGTTTTAAAAAACTGGTTCTCTAACCTAAAATCAGGTAACTTTGCCCCTTTCTACTGTACAAACCAAACTTAAGTGATATTCATTATTATGTACCCAACCCCTGGCTAAGTACTTCATATATTTAGTGATCTCTTTATGATAAAAATGCATACATTTCCAATGTTCTGAAATAAAATTTAGTACATAAGGCTTTTCTCTTGGCTATGATTGAAGTGAAATAAAAAAGATAACAATCTTTTTACAAGGCTGACACATCTTTTAAAGAGAATCATTCATTCTTACCTGCCCCTTTTATCTCTAGTGGCCCAATTTTCACTATCACATTCCTTTTCTTCTTTCCTAATTTACACCTTGTTTTGACTATTTCTACAGTTTGACAGCATGTATCAGTCCTTCAATTTGGTAATGCCTTTTTGGAATCCAGCCCAGAAAATACCTGGGTAAAATGTCTTGTTCTGCTCCTACAAGTTTTGTGATTGATAGATAGATAGATGATAGATAGATAGATAGATAGATCATATATATTATTTATTATATAGCTATACATTTATATGTAATTTATATAATTGGGGTTTTTTTGAGTTTTTGGTTCTTTTGGTAAGTATTTGGTACAGGGTCTCACTACACAACTTGGACTCATAGTGATCCTCCCATTTTCAGCCTCCCCAGCGCTGAGATTACAGGCATGCCCCACCAAGCCAGACTCTCCAACAAGTATTCTGTCATGTTCCTAGTAAGCTATTAAGCTTCAAAGCTCACTACACCTCATAAAATGAGATTCACACAGATTCAGTATTCTTCCACTATAAATTTATCAAAATTGCAGATGCTCTTTCTAGCCACTTTCTTTTTTTCTATTTATCGTGTCTAATTCCTCTAGGCATCAAGGCATCTGCTCCTGACATACTCCAGTGGTCCTCCCACTAACCTAACAGGAACAGAATTCAAGAACTCAGCTTTAGAGGATATAGTTGATCTTACTCTACTTTTGTATTTGTTTACTAAACAGTATCTTCTCCATTAAATGATTAAAAGACAAAAATTGTTTCTATACTATCAATGTCAGGTACACAAAAAGACCCTTTACCAAATTATAGAACCTTTCTAAGCTAACCTCTTTTGTTTGTGTTTTTGAGAGAAGATCTCACTATTTAGTGCAAGCTAGCTTGAACTCACCTTTATAGCCTAGGCTGGCTTAAAACTCAGGACAGTCCTCCTGCCTTGGTCTCCTAAGAGCTGAGATTACAAGCTTACCACAATGCCTGGCTAAACCAACTTCTATGTATACAGTTTACTAGAATAAGTGATAACTTCCCCTTCTTCAGTGAGAACTTCAGAAAGAACTGAACACTTGAAGCCTGTAGACTGCACTCTTGAAAAATTCTTATATTCGCACTGTCAAATTTGTACATGCTTAAATGAGACTCAATTGTCTTCTGCAACTTATTTATACCAATTGTACTAGACATTGCCATTACGTGATTACCACATAAACCAGTGAACTACAACATAATCTGTTCCAAAAATTTCACTTTGAAATTCTGATCACCAAGGTGATGGCATTAGAAGTATGGAGACTTTCAGAGGTGATTAGATCATTTCATGAATGGAATTAGTGCCCTTACAACAGATCCCGGAGAGCTAGTCCTTTCTATAGCATGAGAACACCTCTGTATGCCATCCATAAATGCCCACAAAGCAGTCCTTCCTCAGACTTCACTGATCTTGGGCTCCCCAGGCTCCAGGCTCCAGGTCCAGAACTATAAGAAGTAATCATTTTACAAGCCACACATTTTACAATTTTTTATTATAGCAGCCCAAAAGGATTAAGACAACGTCTTTGTACAGATTAGGTTGAATGCTTTGGAAAACCTCAGTAAAAGCAAATTAGATACAAAGAAGATGAATGGGGGCTGAAGAGATAGCTCAGTAGAGTAAGGGTTTGCCTGGCAAGCTCAAGGGCCTGAATCAATCCCCAGTTCCGCAAAAAAAAATAAATAAATAAATAACATATATATACAAACAAATATCTAAAGTCCTCCAAAATCTTTGCAACTGAAATTTAGAGATCATACATTATAAGTATGGTTTGTACAAGATAATATAGAGTTCTAATCAAATACTCCAGATCCAAATGAAACACAAAATTCACTTTTTTTTTGAGATGTCTTGCTATGTAGTTACATAGTTCAGGCTAGCCCTGAGCTCATTATGTAGTCCAAGGTGGCCTTGAACCCACAGTGATCCTCCTTTCTCTCCCAAGCACTGGATTTACAGGCATGTGCCAGCAAATCCTGCTAGATTAGTATTTTTAAATTTCAAAACAACCTGTTCATGGTATGATTCCCTACTATGACTCACTTTTTCACCCACCAGTGTGCTAAGAGGCCTACTACTAGACATACATAGGTCAGACATTCTCAAGGAAAAGTCATAGGTACCCTTAGGGATGGGCATCAGGGATTGATATTCTAAATAAGTACCAATAACCTTGAAAAAGGCCTAAAGAGTCACCAACACCCAACAGGAAGAGACCCTGTCCCATATTTGTGCCCACTTGCTATGTGGCTCACCTCCCCACTTGGTACTGGATTTAATCAATTTTACCTGAGCAGTGGTGCTTATAATCTCATTGGTTGACCATAGTTTTGTCCCACGTCATGCCCACCTAAGCTGTTTCCATGTTCTCCACCACCTTGGACCTGCCTCACCACATGGTTTTTCTCTATAAAAGTCCCAGGAAGAGACAGCTTCCCAGGGACTATCTGCTCAAGGCCCCTCTCCTGCCCCTCTCTTGGACAGGAGCTTTCTTTCCTCCAGTAAATACATTCAGCTCATAGGTGTACTAAGAGGTAAGTCTTAAACTGAGTTTGAATCCATGTCCCAAATTCTTTTCTATTTTGTTTTCTTTCTTTCTTTCTTTCTTTCTTTTTTTTTTTTTTTTTTTTTTTTAATGTATTTAGTACAAGGTCTACAGGGTCTCGCTACACAGATCAGACTTGTAGTGATCCTTCCTATTTTTCAGCCTCCCAAGTGCTGGGATTTCAAGCATGTTACCACCATGCCTAATCTTAATCCGGATCCAGGACCCTGTGTCTGGATAGTAATTCTATTACCACAAAAATAAATAAACCTGCTTCCAACTTCAGGAAAAGACGAATATGTTTATGGCCTTGATGGTGCTTATACATTCACTGGTAGACACTGATTCAGGAAGTCATCAGCTTCTACACACTAAATATATGCTAATAGTGACATTTTAATAAAGTGGTCTAGAGAAAATTTTTTAATGAACTCTACTTCACAGGATTGAAGATGAATAGTCCCTGGCATAGTAAATCCTAAGGAGCTTATCAACTGCCAGCAGAAGACATACCTACTTTCAGCTTTTATTGGAAAAAAATAACAAATTCAAAGTTGAGAGTTTTTTGTTTTGGGGTTTTTTTTGTTTTGTTTTTGGTTTTTGGTTTTTTGGTTTTTTGGTTTTTTGGGGCAGGATCTTGCTATACAGCCTAGGCTGGCCTTGAACTGACAGTGATACTCCTGTCTCACCCTCCAATGTACTTTGATTCCAGACATGCCATCATACCTGGCCAAGATTGAGAGTTTTAAGCCCTACCTTGAATATAATTCAGTAGAACAATCTAGGTAATAAAGCACTGAACAGAACACTAGATCCTTACATTTCCAAAACCATATGCATCAGACTAAAGAGTCAAATTTTTTTTTTTTTTTTGTGGGACCAGGGTTCGAACTCACGACCTTGCACTTGCCCAGCAGGCACTTGTGCCTCGGAGCTATCTCCCCAGCCCCTAAAGAGTCAAATTTAGAAAATCAAGTATCAACTGAATCATGGTCTCCAAGCCTTATATAAGATACAAATATGTACTTATATATTTACTTTAATATTTACACACTATTATTTATACTAATATTTGAAAAGTTCCATCAAGTAGTTCTAATGTGATAATTGGCAAAGAGCCTCTGCCATAAAGCTAGCTAGCACTCTAGGCTCTGGGACATAGCTCCATAGCAGAGTACTTGCCTAGATTGTGCATTATTGATGCTTTATTTAGAAATTATCCAGGTAAGCTGGGCATGGTGGAACACGTCTGTAATCCCAGCACTGGGCAGGATGAGGCAGAAGGAAGACATTGAAGCAAGAGGATCTTTGGGAGTTCACAACCAACCTGGGTTACAAAGTGAGCACAAGGCCAGCCTGAGCTGCATATCAAGACCTTGTCTCAAAAACACTGAAAAAAGAAACAAAAAATTATACAGGAGATCATGCATGCTGATAGACACAGGGAGGAGGCTAAAAACAGGAGGATCACCATGAGACTGAGCTGTGTAATGAGACCCTGTACCAAATACATTTTTTTAATTAAAATATCACTAAAGGGCTAGGCATGGTGGCACATGCCTATAATTCCAGCAATTGTGAAGCTGAGACAGAAGGATCCTTTAGTTGAGACCAGCCTGGGCTACAAAGTGAGTTCAAGGCCAACCTGAACTGTATAGCAAGACCCTGTTTTAAAAAGACAAAAAAATAGCATCAAATCAAGTCAAATAAAATATCACTAAAAACATTTCCATGGATCCAGTACCACACACACACACTCAAAAAAAAAAAAAAAAAAAAAAAAAAAAAACCTTCCATGGATTAATGAATTAGACAAGTAGGCCAGGCGTGGTGGCACATGCCTGTAATTCCAGCACCTGGGAGGCTGAGGCAGGAGGATTGGTGTGAGTTCAAGACCAGCCTGAACACAAAAAGTGAGCTCAAGGCCAGCCTGAACTGCATAGTGAGACTCTGTCTCAAAAAGACAAAAAAGGGCTGGGGACATAGCTCAGTGCAATAAGTGCTTGCCTGGCAAGCACAAGGTCCTGAGTTCAATTCCTCGTACCACAAAAAAAAAAAAAAAGAATTAGACAAGTAGCCAAAATAAATCTAATAAAATAATATTTGTGGCAACTATTGTATAAATAAGAGATGCCAATATTTCCTACTTTAATAGGTTTTTACTACTTAAATATACAGGTCTGCCTATGAGAATCGAAATAATATCACTTCTACTAAATATTCTGTTTTTAAGAAAAGTGACCATAGGCCGGGCGTGGTGGCGCACGCCTGTAATCCCAGCACTCGGGAGGCTGAGGCAGGAGGATCGGTGCGAGTTCGAGACCAGCCTGGGCTACAAAAGTGAGCTCAAGGCCAGCCTGAGCTGCACAGTGAGACCCTGTCTCAAAAAGAAAAAAAAAAAAAAAAAAAAGTGACCATAACAGCTGCATCGTCAACATTAAATTTCTAACTCTGCAAAGGCTTTAACATTTTTTCTTGAAGATATGACTTTAATATATTTCTACCCAACAGAAAAGCTCAATTACAAGGCATAAAACACAGAGCTAGATTAGTATGGTAAGCTGTAAGAGGCCTTCAACATTGCCAGTTTCACTGGTAACCCACTGCAATTATGAAACACTGGACTATGTATACAAGTACTTCCTCCTAGTTCAAAGAGAAGAAAACTTTTTCTTCGTTTCTTTTTTCCTGAACCAATATCGATTAGAAAATTTATCACGTCTACACCCTGTGCTCTGTATAACTTTTATGACAAGAATACGCAGTGTGTCAATTATTGTGTGTGCTACTAACATGTTTTGAAACTCATCTCTTATTAAAAGTAATAAAAAAAGATTTAAAAAATATATATGTATATATTTCTAATGGCAGTTTCCCAATTTTAATAGTATTAATACCTTGAACTAGATGTGGGGGAGGTGATCGGCATATTGGTTATATCTCATGCCCTTTAAGATATTTAGCAGTAACTGTGGCCTCTATCCACTAGATGCTGGTAGAATCCCACCTCACTCTAATTGCGAAAACTTAAATTCACCCAATATCCTGGGAAATAGGAGGAAAGGTGCCAGTTTGATTTTGTTTATTTGCTTATATTTTGTTTTTGAGACACAGTTTCCCTATGTACTTTAGGCTGGCCTTGAACTCACTGAGACTCTTCACTCTACCTCCTGCCTCAGCCTCCAGAGCACTGGGGTCACAGATACTACCACCCCCAGTAATCATTCCAGTTAGAGAAACACTTACCTAGTGAATGTTTTTCCTTGCTTTCTTCAAATAATTTTCTCTACCATTACAGCCAGTAAGCTATCTTAATTTCTTCACAGGGGACAACAGAAATAGATCCAAAAAAAAAGAAAGAAAGAAAAGGCCAGGCATGGTGGCACACACCTATAACCCCAGGACTCCAGCACTGAGGGAGAAGGATCACTGCAAGTTCAAGAGCTCAAGGCCAGCCTTAACTGCATGTGCATAGCAAGAGGCTGTTTCAAAAAGACCAAAAAAAAAAAAAAAAAAAATCTTCCACCAGCTAGTAATTTTTATTGCAAAGAGACTCAATGACATCAAGTGACACAAATATTTTTCATTAGCTATCAGCAACACATTTATAGGGAACTGGGATGAATTGCCAGGCATTGTGGTACACACCTATAATCCCAGTAGTCAGAGCCTGAGGTTGGAGGACTGCTTTGAATTGAGTCCCACTTGAGCTACCCTGTGGTCTCAAAGGAAAACAACAAAGGACTGGTATAAGTAAGCACTCAGGCACTTACCAATAGTGCTGTCTTGAACAAGTAAGTCACTTAACCTCTCCAAGTCTGTTTTCTCATCTGCAAAATGGAATATCTACTATGCAGAGCTGCAATGTTAAAGAAAATATTATGCCTACCATATAGAACTGCAATAAACAACACTATTTTTACATTCATTACCCTAAAGAACTGATACTGTATATTCTGCAATGCTTTTCTGCATCCCCCAACACAGCTGTCCCATTAGAAATACCTGTGATGCTCATTAAACATTGAAGATGCCCATATAACACACTCTGAAAATCCAGGGACAATGCTAGCTAAGATCTTTATATTATACTTGATTCTGCTATATTTTCATAACAATAAGCAATTCATGGTAACAATCTAAGCATACAAAGTACTTATAACAAAAACTGCTCTGAAATACTGGCATTTTGAAAATTTATTTTGAAGGTCATTCTAAAAACAAAGTTAAAGACAATCTGCGAAAAAATTGTACAGAATACACTCATTAAGTATAGTAATTAAATCAAAATAGGGGAAATATGTTCTCTTTAGCATTTCTGGAAATAATTTCTTTTGTCCTGAAGGTTCTTATGATTCCAAAAAGGAGGGAAAATTGTGGCAATTAAAGCTGCCTCTTAATCATGTAAATCTACAGTAGCAACAAAACTTTTCTGTTCTTCTCAATTAGTCAGTTTCGATCTTCAAACTGTGCCTTGTTTTTTAAGAGATAAGATGCTAGAAATTCAATGGGATTTGGTGGTCTGCAAGGGAAAAGAAATCCAAAGTTTAGAAACATATTTTCAATTGTGTTAAATATTTTGTTCCACAAAAACACACTTATTTTACAGTCAAAGGCCATTTGTAGTATATACAGTAAATGAGACAACCAATATAGCTTTTTTTTTTTTTTTTTAAGGAACTAGGGATTAAACTCAGGCCCTTGCACTTGCCAGGAAAGTGCTAATTCTACTGAAGTATTTCCCTAGCCCCTCCAATATAGCTTTATTTTTTATTTTATTTTATTTTTTTTTATTTTTTATTTTATTTATTTATTATTTTCTTGTTTCAGAACCTTTGTTTGTTTAGTCACTAATTTTTATGGCCGGCTCAGCCCGCCCCAAGGGCAGGGCTGGCGCAGCATGTGGTGCCGGGGATCGAACCGCGGTCCCCGAAGCCGCCCAAGCCTTCCCAAGCAGGCGCTCCAGACCACTGAGCCATCCCGCCCGGCCCTCCAATATAGCTTTAAAAAGACAAATTTTTATGGTTTAAAACTAGCTATGAACTCAATTCTAAACAACACATTTTAAACATGTTTAACATTGGACTGCTCTGGGGAAGATGACAAGGGAGCAAAAAGAGACTTCTGGGGTGCTTGTGTTGTATTTCACTTCTTCATCTGAGTACGCATTACATACATAAGTTGGTTGTGAAATTCATACCTAGTAAATGTATAACTCTCTGTATAGGTATTATCCTTCAATAAAACAACAAAAACCACTTAAGACAAAAATATTGATTATAACTAAAAGTCTCATCAATCATCAGAAGAATTGCGCCAGGCCTGGTGGCGTACGCCTGTATTCCCAGTACTTGGGAAGCTGAGGCAGGAGAATCAGTGCAAGTTTAAAACCAGCCTGGACTACAAAAGTGAGCTCAAGGCCAGCCTGAACTGCATAGCAAAACCTTGTCTCAAAAAAAGAAGAGGCCCAGCAGGATGGCTCAGTAGTCTAAAGTGCCTGCTTAGGAAAGCTTAGGTGGCTGCAGGGACCCTAGTTCGATCCCTGGCACCACATGCTGTGCCAGCCCTGCCCTCAGGGCAGGCTGAGCCAGCCATAAAAAAAAAAAAAAAACAGAAGTTCTGAAACAAGAAAAAATAAAATAAAATAAAATAAAATTCTTTAGAAAGAAAGAAAAGGAAGGAAAGAGAAAGAAAACTTTAATTCTATTATTTTCTAGTTTTTTTGAGACAGGATCTCACTTTGCAGTACCATCTATCTACTCTTGGAGTTACTATGTAGTCCAGGCTGGCCTCAAAATCACAGCAATCCTCTCTCATCCTCCCAAGTGCTGAAATTATACAGATTACATTTCTTTAAAAAAAAAAAAAAAAAAAAACACTTTGAAGGGCAGGGCAGATAGCTCAGCAGACTAAAGCACCTATTAATCTACAGTAACAAAGGAAACTAAACCTAGACGTTCAGTAACAGGATATGGTCAAGTTAATTATGATACCATTGCAACAAATTAAATTATGATCATTGAGACTAAGCATGGTGCTGGAAGCCTGTAATCCCAGTGCTTGGAAGGTTGAAAACAGGAGGAAAACTACAAGTCTAATCTGGGTAATGAGACCCTGTAGACACTGTACTAAATACATTTTAAAAATAAATAAATTATCATGGGGCCCGGCAGGGTGGCTCAGTGGTCTAAAGCGCCTGCTTAGGAAAGCTTGGGCGGCTGCAAGGACCACAGTTCGATTCCCAGCACCACATGTTGCGCCAGCCCTGCCCTCAGGGCAGGCTGAGCAGGCCATAAAAATAAATAAACAAACAAACAAAAGTTCTGAAGCAAGAAAAAATAAAATAAAATAAAAAATTATTTTAAAAAATAATAATAAATAAATTATCATGAAGACTATCGATCCATACACAGAAATGTAGTGACATTAATTAAAAAGAAACAAAATCATATGTATACCATGTTTAGGAACTTTTCTAAGTTTGCATACAGTCTAAGACTGGTAGAAAAAAATGAAAATGTCTGACTTGGGGTTATGCTGGCTTCTTTCTTTAAAAGTTTCATAGGTATAAATTACAAAGCATTATAATAAAAACTAACATGAACTTAGGGAAGTCATTTTGCTCTCTGCTCCTCCCATTGGCAGGCAGTATGACCTTACCTTTCCTTTGCAAGGACAGCAAGTCCCTGTAACAAGATAGGCACAACTGTCTGGTCCAGGTAGGCACGAGTTGGCAAAGACTGCAGATCCACCTTCTGCTTTGATGACTTTTCTGCATTAATCTTCTCGTTTTCTACTATCCGCTAGTGAATTCAAAAACAATGCATCAACATTCCAAACAGCTGTTATTTCAGGCGATACACAAAATGATTAATACAGAAGAGGCAAATTAATGATGGGAAACTCTGCCAAAACTCAGCCCTGTCTCTGAAGCCTTTTCTCTCCAAAGAGATTACATCTAATGTCATATCTCTTAATGTCTTTCATTTCTTCTGCCTTTTAGGAGTGAATATAACCCATCTTTTTTTTCTTTACTTTGTCTTTCCTTCTTCCTTCCTTCCGTTCCTTGAAAATACATCTTACAGAGTTAGTGAGACCCTGTATCAAAATATTTTTTTTAAAAAAAGAACCCTTGTCTTACAGTATTTTCCAAAACAATGGAAATGACATTAGCACTGAAAAACAGCAAAAAAGCTAGTCCTGCTCCAATTCTTTTGTTTTTTTTTTTTGTTGTTGTTTTTTTTGTTGTTGTTTTTGTTTTTTGAGACAGGGTCTCATTACAGTTCAGGCTGGCCTTGAGCTCACTTTTGTAGCCCAGCCTGGTCTCAAACTCACATTAATCCTCCTGCCTCAGCCTCCCAAGTGCTGGGATTACAGGCGTAAGCCACCACACCCGGCTCCAATTCTTTTGTTATAAGGATGTCTCTGGCGTTAGGATGTCTGTCACATTTGTGAAGCCATTGTGAAACTTCCTTTTTTATTTTTTCAGTCCTGGAGATGCAACTCACACTCTACCACTGAGCTACATCCCTAGCATTTTCTTGTTTCTATTTTTACCCTTTCAAACAGGTTCTCACTATGTAGTACAGCCTGACCTTCAATTCACTACATAGCCTAAGCAGGCCCAAAACTCTTCATCCTACCTCAACCTCCCAAATGTTGGGTCTGTAGGTGTGGTGCCACTTGGTTGGGCTAGACTGTTTTTTTAATAGTACTGAATCCTTGCACTGAGCTACATCCCCAACCTTTTTGAGAGTTTCCTTAAATTTCCTTAAAATTTTGGGACCAACAAATTTGTTCTAGAATTGAATTTTGGAAAAGATAGCCATATTTGTGTTTATGTTAAAGATGGTCACGGTCATGCTTAGCATTGCTGCAGCTTGTGAACATGAACAAAACTTGGCCAAATGCTTCTGTTTACAAATGAAGTGTTTGGGAATAATACCATTTGTGAAATGAGGCACCACTGCATACTATTTAACAACCCTGAGATTTGGAGGCTTTCATACATTTTGCAGCTGACATGCAGAATATCAAAACCTATTACGGGCTCAGGAGATAGGTCAGAAGTCTAAGCACCTACTACCCAGTTTCATCACCCGCATCACATGTCATGCTGGCCCTGCCCACTGGTAGGCTGAGCTGGTCTCACAAGGCGTGGTGGTGCCGGCCTATAATCCCAGCGCTTGGGAGGCCAAGACAGGAGGTTCACTAGGAGTTGCATAGTGAGACCTTGAACCAAATGAATAAATAATTTTAAAAAACCAAACCTTAAAATTATTACTGGTTTTTTTGGGTTTTTGTTTCTTTGTTTTTGTTTTTTGAGACAGGGTCTCATTACAGTTCAGGCTGGCCTTGAGCTCACTTTTGTAGCCCAGCCTGGTCTCAAACTCACATTAATCCTCCTGCCTCAACCTCCCAAGTGCTAAGATTACAAGTGTGTACTTTTTTTTTTTTTTTTTTTTTTTTTTTGGGGGGGGGTGTTTTTATACCAGGAATCAAACTCAGGACCTTGTGTTTACCAGGCAGGTGCTACGCCACTGAGCTAAATCACCAGCTTTGTCTTTTTAGAAATCTACTTTTTCCTTTTGGTTTTTTGTTTGTTTGTGTTTTGCTTTTGGTAAATAAATAGCTCTTGGGCTGGGCATGGTGGCTCATACCTGTAAACCCAGCTGTTCGGAGGGTGAGGCAGGACTGTCATGAGTTCAAGGCACTACAAAACAAGGCACTCAGAAGACAACAAAAACAAAGAAATAAGTAGTTCTTAAAAGACAACAGAGGGGCTGGGGAAATAGCTCAGTAAGATAAGTGCTTGCCTGGCAAGTGCCAAGGGCCTGAGTTCAAAGACAAAAGAGTTCTGTATATGCTTCTTTCGTTTTTAAAGACAAGAATGCACCTAGTTGGCAGTACAGCTATGTGCCACCTTGCCTGGAGCAAAACAATATTCCACTTGATGGTTTTGACATTTGCTTGGTTTTTAGGTTTTGTTTACTTGTTAGCTAGGACCTCATTGTGCAGTAGCCCAAGCTGGCATCAAACTCTTGGCTATCCTCCTGCCTCAACCTCCTGAGTAAGGCAGTACAGGTATGTGCCACCACGCCTGGCTTCAAAACAGTTAAGAGTACTTCCATTCAACCATATCAAATTGGATATTAAAAAGTTAAGAAAAACAGGGGCCGGGGAGATAGCTCAGTAGAACAAGCACTTGCCTGGCCAGCGCAGGGTCCTGAGTTCAATTCCCAGCACCACAAAAAAAACAAAAAAGAAAGAAAAAAGAAAAACATTTTTCTAGGTCTACTTTTATTTTGTAAGAGCACAAGAAAATAGTAATCATTAATCTACAACAAATACATCAAGATTTTCAAAGACAACATTCATCCAGGTATGGTGCTACATACCTGTTTAGCCCCAGAGTTCAAAGCCAGCCTAGGCTATATAGTAAGGCCAGCCTAAACAGTATAGCAAGACCCTGTCTCCAAATATCCTCACCCAAAATGAAAGGACAACAATGTCCCATAACTATACAACACAATTTCTCTTACATGATTCTTTTAACCTAATTTTGTAACTTGTCTTTTTTTTTTTTTTAATGTATTTGGTACAGAGTCTCACTACATAGCTGGCACTCATATTGATCCTCCTGTTTTCAGCCTCCCCAGCCCTGGGATTACAGGTACAAGCCACTACACTCAGACTCAGTGGCAGGCTCAGCACACCCAAGGGCAAGGCCATCAAGGCATGTGGTACCCAGATTAGGGATGCCCCCCTCACCAACCCAGTCCCTGTGTTTGTTACACAAGCGCTTAGTCTGCTGAGCTATCGCAATAGCTTTTTGTCTTTTTTTTTTTTTTTTTTTTTTTTTTTTTTTTTTTTTTTTTTTTTTTTTTTTTTTTTTTTTTTTTTTTTTTTTTTTTTTGTCTTTTTGAGACAGGGTCTCGCTGTGCAGTTCAGGCTAGCCTTGAGCTCACTTTTGTAGCCCAGGCTGGTCTCGAACTCACACCAACCCTCCTGCCTCAGCCTCCCAAGTGTTGTCTTTTTAATTAGTGTACTATTTACTTAGCTAGGGATCCAGAAATGTATTGTTCATTAGTAAATCTCAACAAATACCCATAGTATCCCATCTTTTTTTTTTTGAGCCATCATTTATAAAACCCTAATTGATTCTTTGTAAAATTTATCTTTCCATTATAAAATATATTATACAATTTGGCCTTTCTGAAAACTGACATTATGATTTTGAGTGAGTTTTCTTCTATTTTAAACCAAAACCTACTTGTTCAAAACTTCAGTGTAATCACAATAAAAAAAAATGAGGCAAAGTATAAAAGCTCAGAGTGGGGGCTAGGTAGATAGTTCATGGGCACAAGTGCCTGCCTGGCAAGTGCAAGGTCCTAAGTTTGATTCCTGGTTCTAGGGATCAAAAAAAAAAAGTCCTCGGCTGGGCGTGGTGGCGCACGCCTGTAATCCCAGCACTTGGGAGGCTGAGGCAGGAGGATCGGTGAGAGTTTGAGACCAGCCTGGGCTACAAAAGTGAGCTCAAGGCCAGCCTGAACTGCATACTGAGACCCTGACTCAAAAAGACAAAAAAAAAAAAAAAAACAGTCCTAACTTCCTGCTGCAGAATTTGAGTATAATGGAAAATAGTTAAACCAGGTGAGGTGGCACAAACTTGCAATACAGCACCGAGGAAGGAGAGTCAGGAGGATCACTGGGAGTTCAAGGCCAGCCTGGGCTACATAGTGAGCTCAAATCAATGCCAGTCTTAACTGTATATAATAAGACCCTGTGTCAAAAAGACCATTAAAAAAAAGGAAGAAAGAAAAAAATGTATTTGGAGAACCTTCCCTAAAAGAAATACAAAAAAAAAAAAAAAAAAAAAAAAAAAAAAAAAAAAAAAAAAAAAAAAAAAAAA
>PVJA010016688.1:0-30455 GCA_004027025.1 Myocastor coypus
AAAAAAAAAAAAAAAAAAAAAAAAAAAAAAAAGAATGTTTAGTTATACACGTCTTGCTTCGATTTGCCCTTCACCACCCAGCAAGAAAAAGAAAAAAAAATCCTTAATTACAATGCATGGAACGCAGAGCTAGACTGGTGAGATGAGCTTTAGGAGGCTTAGATTCAATAACCTCCAACATCACAAGCTTCACTGGTGGCTCACTGCAATTGCAAAACCTTTGACTGTGTATGTATCTTCTTCCTCTTAGTTCAAAGAGAAGTATATTCTTTTCCTTTTTTTTTTTTTTTAATTATTATTTTTCTAAGCAACATCAATAGGGAGGTGGGTCATGCCCACACACTGTATTTTATAGAATTATTGTGAGGACAATATGCAATATGTCAACGTTCAAAGAAAAGAAAGGGGAAAAGAAAAAAAAAAAGTAATGTGGATTTAGAAAAGGTTAATGTTTAATTGTTTGATCCATCTTATATACCTATATGTATTAATCTAAACTGATCTGATGATGAAAATATGTAATATAACCATTGTTAAATTTAAACAATAAAAAAATTGAAACATAAAAATTTTTTTTTTTTTTTTTTTGGATAAACAAATTTAAGTAATCTAGCTGGAAAAAAAAATCTACTCAAAATAAGTTAAAAACAAGCTGTTTTTAATAAAGCAAATCATTTGAGAATAAAGCTTAATTATCATAAAATAGGATCAATATTTTACATTTAGCTAAGTAAGACCCAAGCACAAGACTGGAGATTTACACTTAAGAACAGCTAGGAAACCCATGAAAATGAAAAGCTGACTTTCTGGAAGAGCCCTTTAAGAAACACAAATACACCCTCACAAAGGTAAGGTAGTCTGCATTGGCTCTACCCTATGCCAGAAAAAAAGAAAAAATACAAGTTAGCTTACAATAAAGTGAATTTTCAGTGGTCTCTCTCAATATGAAATAACTACAAGTGATAGTATACTTACCAGACAATTGCACATATACAAGAAAATGAGTCAATTTTCTGTCTGTGACTTAACAGGATTTCGGTTGAAAATGGTTAACCTCAGGCAAGGTGCCTACACATGCCAAGAGGTATTACTTAATTTTAAACATTTCCCATGCAATTTAAATGTCAAAGTGCAACATAAACTTCAGGACAGGAAACAAGAGCACTAAGCTCAGGACCCCATATTGCTTGTAAGTAGCACTAGAAAACTGAATCACAGAGAGAAAGGTAGAGACAACTTTTTAAATGTCATTACTTACAATGTAAAAAAAAAAAGATACACATATTCTCTTTGTTAACCAATACCATATCACACATCGTAATTTAATGAAATTTAATCCTTAACCAGTATTTTATAAATAACTATTCCATTTTGCTAAATATATTTTTGAAATTCAGAAAGTTGCAAGTTACATTAATATTTTGATACTCTCCAAATGATTTAATAATAAATCAAAAACCATAGGAAACATCATTACAGTCCCACCAGCAGTTTATTAATTTATGTGTAATTATCATTTGCACAAATTATTGCAAAAGAAATGACGAAGTATTTTAGAAAAAAACAAAGAAAATACCCAAAACACTATCAAAAGTACATATTCCTCTCATGCAATAAGGAGAACTCAAATTCAAACACTTCTAAAAAGAAAATCAATTACAATTCATTATTTTAAATTATGCTTTCTTCTAAACCCAAAAATAAAACTCCCCAATTGTTTATTTATAGTTACCATTTAAAACAAGCTAGCCCACAGAGAAAAGCAGTCTAACTGCCTGCCTGGGCAAGCTGCGAGGACCAGCTTGTTGTACCACATGTTATGGTGGCCCTGTCTGAGGCATGCTGAGTGGCCACCAAGATGAAGCCTGCTGGTGTATACGTGTAATGCCAGAGCTGGGGAGGCTGAAATAGGAGGATCACTGTGAGTCCCAGCTGCATAGTGAGACCCTGAACCAAATAAATAAAACTAGGGACAAAAAAAAAAAAAGAAAAACAGGTAGATATTGCACAGTGAAAATGAAACACGGGTCTTGACGAATAAAAAAGCTTCATCTTTCTCACTCAGGGAGGAAGGCTGACATGGCTGTGTGCTCTAAAAATGTTCTCTATTTTTCACATTAGCACTGCAGGCAGCATCTCTCACTATCTCTAAGCGTCACACACACACACACAGAGTCCAAGTTGATCAAAAAATTGAGGAAAATGGCTCACCAGTTACAAAATACAAATTAAAAAATAAATAAATAAAAATAAAATCAACACTGACACTGGAACTTCCCAAATATAGTAAACATTTTTACATTATTTCCTAACATAGGTACAGTTTTTGAAGACATTTCAGTATCAAGCATTATATACAATGTGTAAAATATTATATTTATCACAGCATAGATATGCATTTGCACATCTATTTCCCTTCTCCTCTCACTCGAACACTATCAGAATTTTGCTGTTTCTACTTCACTTGGCTTAAATTTTACCTTTAACTCTTATTTACTGTCACTTGGGACTAAATTTTATAGTAATCCCACACTACAACTCTTCTAGGGCTCACATTTCATTACAACAGTGTTAGCTATTATGACTATTACACCCATTTTAAAGATAAGGTGGTTTTCTGTTACTTTTCTCTCCTTGATGGGACAAAACACTCAACACCCAAAATTTATAAATAAAAAGTTTGGTTTCAGTGTATTATGGTTTGTGTGTATGTGTCCCCACAAAGCCTCAGGCAGTCATGGGGCAGTTTCTGGAATTTGTAATTGATTATTGTGGAAATGGGTGCTGTACCTCCCCTGAGGGGCAGGTGATTTGCTTTTTTTTTTTTTTTTTTTTTTCCTTTGGAGACAGGGTCTCACTACGTAGTTCAGGTTGGCCTCAAGCTCATTTTTGTAGCCCAGCTTGGTCTCTTGCTTCAGCCTCCCAAGTCCTGGGATTATAGACATGTACCACAACACTCGGCTGATTTGCATTTTAATTTAAGGTAGGAAGAGAAGTTAGCTGCTTGAGCTGCTGTTACCTCCCTTTGCTCTTGCTCTGAGCTGCCACCATTAAAGGTTGCCCTCTGCTATGTGCCACTCTGCCTTGGAGCCAGCTGAATATGGACTGAAATCTTGATAAGCCTTTCCCATCCTCATTTTGAGTGTCAAGTATTTGTCCCAGCAGTGAGAGAAGAGTAACTAAGACAGAGTCTATATTCAGCTGCCACCAAGGCTCAGTGGCACATAGCAGAGGGCAGCAGTTGGTGGTGGTGGAAAACAGAACAGCAACATCATAAGCAGTGGCAACAAGGGCAGAGGCAAGCCTCTCTCCTTATATTACCTTCAGGCTATCTGTCTCAGGGTGGGTGTAGCACTCACACCCATAATCCCAGCAGTGTTCAGACCCATAATCCCAGGCTTGGAGCATGACTTAATCACAAACTAGAACCACATCCTAATAACTGCAGGAGGCTTGAGGGGAATGGCAGGGGAGGGAGACAACTACACACAAACTGTAACAGTAGCCAACTGAGGCTGGGATTATAGTTTAGCAGTAGAGTACTTGGCCCTTAGGTATGGTGCAGATCACAGAAGTGGGGAGAAAGAGACAGACAGAGAGAGAGACAGAGAGAGAACTGAATTTCATAGAGACGATGTCTTTTGTACAGCTAGTACTTAGATGTCAGACTATTTAAAATATATTTTAAAAACGGGCCCAGCGGGATGGCTCAGTGGTCTAAAGCGCCTGCTTGGGAAAGCTTGGGCGGCTTCAGGGACCGCGGTTCAATCCCCCCGGCACCACATGCTGCGCCAGCCCTGCCGTCAGGGCGTGGGCTGAACCAGCCATAAAAAAAATGAGTGAATAAGCAAAAAAGTTATGAAACAAGAAAAACATAAATAAATAAAAAAATAAAAAAAATTAAAAAAAATAAAAAAACATATTTAAGTGGTACCAGCAATCCTGGTCTTGACCTTAGAGCTTGCATATTTAACTGTATTTTACTATCTCCTCCTAACTTGACAAATCAGGACTACTGTAACTGTTGAAACATTCTAATTAATTGCCAGATCTTCACCTTTAATAGCAAACTTAATGGACCCCTGATTCATCAAAGCAAGGAAATAGCAGCACAAAGCAGCTCTAATTGCCTGCAAGTTGCTAGCCACAAAACTAACCTCCCAGAAAATAGTACAAGGAGGTGACCTAAAGAAAGACTGCAATCATACCTAACAACAGAAACCAGAGTCACATTATTAAAGCACATCTGTTAATATTTTTCTCATTTTAGAATACTTTCTTTCCATACTACAAAAATATCAGGCTTTAAAATAAACACTTTAGCCAGTAATTGTGGCAGATGCCTGTAATTTCAGCAGGCTGAGATGAGACAAGAGGATTGCTATGAGTTTCTGTCATTCTCTGTCTATGTCTTTGTGACTGATCTCTCTCTTCTGTCTCTGTATCTCCCCCTTATCTTCTTAGCCTAGCCTCCACTGGTAGAGAATTAAGGTCTCCATGTTTAGCAGTTCAGCTTGATTGCATCAACTTGACAGGCTTTAGGGACCACCTCAATGGCCAATGGAATACAGTTCTGAATGTGTCTGAGTAGCAAAGGTGTATCTTCCAGGTCTATGTTTGATTACTCAGCCCCTCCTGGCTGGCATTGTTGCTCTACCATGCATGGCAATGACCAAGAATTGAGTGGCTTTCCTTCACCATATCATTATACCATGTTTCTGCTTTTTGAGCTGGCTGGCCATGGACTGGACACTCTTAAAATGAGAGCCAAATTGCACCTCTCCACCTTTCAGCTGTGGTTGCTGGGTGATTATGTTTGGAGTTCAGAAGAGCAGAATGCTGAAAAGAATGCAGACACTAAATACTAGGCTCAAAGGATTTCAATTGGTAAAAAGGACTTCCTTGGGAAATGGAGCAAAGGTCATGTGTGCTGCACTCAGCCACCAAAGAAGTCTACATTCTCTCAAATCTCAAAACTCTGAGGTAGACTGAGGTTAAGAGTGGAGGACAACTGATCTAGCAGAAGAAATTTAACAGTACCTCAACATTCAGGCTGCAGCACAGGTACTGCTGGATGCTCTTCAGCCAGATGTATAGAGAAAATGTGGAATAAAAAGCATATCAGAAAGGCTGGCCAGATAGCTCAGCAAACTAAAAAACCTGCATAGGCAGGAGCAGTGACAAGGGTTTGATCCACAACATGCCACACAGGCTCTGCCCCGGGAGCACACTGAGAAGGCAACTGAGACTGGGCATAATGGTGTGTACCTATAATCCAAGCACTGGGGAGACTGAAAACAGGAAGATCACTACAGGTCTAATCTGTTTACTGAGACCCTGTATAAATATATACAAAAAACTATAGAAGCTTAAATATACGTGTGTATCTTTACTAGTATATGTTGATTTGCTGAATTGATGTCCATTGCAGCAAGACATTTGGGCATTCACACACAAGCAGGCACACAAATGCAGAATTCCTTCAACACCCATCAGGTTAACAATTTCTTGTAGGATCCATCTATATTCTCATATTCATTACGAACATATAGTTCTTTAAAGCAAATATTTTCAGATGAGCTACAAAAGTAGTGTTAGGCCAAATGATAAGAAGCAGTGAGAACTGCAAGAGCAGCTGCCAGTCCAGCACAGCAGCATCTCCATATGTGTGCCAAGCTAAAATAAACATCCTGGGAAGTGAGGGCATGCAGGTGAGCACAAGAGGGCTATTAACTTATAATGCAAATGACTATAAAGTTTACTGTTTCTATCTGGAAATCACTATAAAAGGTTGTTAAAAATTATTGCTTAATGCTTTGAAAATGTTTCGGAAGACAGAAGTAAAACAGTGATCAAATCTTTTAAAGGATCATCTGAAAACACTTTGTATTTTTACATCAATAAAAATGGTATTTTTTTAATTATAAGGAAATTAAGCCTTCAAAGACTGAAAAGAAAGCTGTTAAAACAATCGTATCTCCAAAGTGTTTACTACAGATTAATAAAACTAAAGATGAAAAAGATGCCTATATATTTCCAGTTTGAGCAGTAAATTCAGGTACAAGACAAAGAACCAAATTTAAGGAGTGTATAGGTAACTATTAAAAATAAAACACATATTTCTACTTTAAAGAGCTAGAAAAAGTAAACCCCTAAATCAATCTTGGGATTTATCAGACCTGTGAAAATTGTAAGTCACTTTATTCTCAGTAAAATGATAAGCCTAACTCTAATAAAATAAACACTAGAATACAATGTGACACACTTCATTTTAACCACAAAGAGACCCTCAGAGAACTTAAATGTGGTACTGCAGTTAACTGACAGTGTCATTAGAGCTAGAGTTCATCTCTCTCCTTCTAGAGAAAGATTAGCCTGCAGAGGATAACTGCAACTATACTCAGTCATAAACATTACAAATGTTAGGTTTCTTCGTTCAGTGTACATGGAGAAGACTCAGCCCCACCAAGTCTTCTCTGTGGAGGAAATCACTTTAATTGTTTATTCCCTCTATGATAGAATCTTTACACTTAGATTGTCTTCATGGAACAGGGCGCCAGAAAGTTACTGAACCATTTGGAAATGTGGAATGTACATATTCACTACAGCACAGTAGCATTACCTGAGATCAAACAAATGGCCTCAAAGTATTTTAGGCATTATCTCAAGAATATAAAATTCCTTACAGCTTCTCAAAGATCTAATTTGTTTTATCTTCTGTGATGCCTTATCTGTTTGTTGCAGTGACACTTTGTTATTAGTGGTTTTCTTTTAACTCGGTCACTGCCTTTTAAAATTTTCATATTCTAAATTTCTCTGAATATTTTTTTTTTCTTATTCCTTACACATCTCCTGATACTTGGTTGTCATTTTGTACTAAACAATGAACAAAGGTATAAAAAATGATGTTACCCTTGTACTTGAGTGTGCCTTGGTGATCATAAAATAAGAAAAAGATGGTCATTAGACTTCAAGATCATAAGGAGCAAAATAAACAGGGCTTTATTTATTTGTTGTTCTAAGACCCATCCCTCTGGCCCTGGTATCCCTTGAATTTCACATGATTTTATCTTTAGGTGTTAGGAGGAAATGATCTAGTGTGGAAAATTGAATTTGCTATAGAGATGCATACATAGGAGATAGAACTGGTGAATATAAGGCTATAAATTCACAGAGATATATATTTTACAATTTTTCAGTGTCACACTTATTCCCTTTTTCTTTGCATTATTGAACCTAAAGTCTTGGGATAATTTTGTTTGTTTTTTTGTTTTAAAGCTAGGATGCCTCCCTCTTCAACTATGTCCATTCAGCCATACACAATTTCCTCTGCTTTGATTTACTCTATTGAACTTCTCAGTTTCATGTGCTTCTTCCATCTTAATTTAATGTTTAACTAATGTACTTTCCAGGAGGCAGAGACACTTATATCTCAGTTCTTCTTAGATACTCACCCATAAAAATGCTCCTACATTGATCTGAAGAAACTATGCTTACAACTGTCCTTAACATGAAGAAAATCCAATAACAAACAAAATTACTGTTGCACAGCACAATACTCACAATGACAATAATGTTGTTCATCATTATTTAATCAAGACTGTTGAAATAAAATGCAAACTGTCAATCTGCACTCATCTTAAGGTAGTGAGAGTCAAAGTAGCATTACTGATTACATGTTTCTGAATGAGATGTCTCTTGTTCAATCTAACCTGTAGGGAATGAGAAAACAGATTACCATGAAGAAAGAAATCACTGACATTCCAAATAACTTAATGAGATAGTTGCAAATATCTTACTTTTATGAAGGCTAGTTTTCTTTATGAAAGGAATGGAAATGACACATACATGTTACTCTACTTGAATTAGAACTTTATATTGATAAGAATTTGTGCATTGTAGAAACAAAATGGGCCTACTCTGGCCTGCAACAGCAAATGAAGTGTCTCATAACTAGCAATTCAATGTGTTGACTTAGCTGCACCATCCAACTGCCTACGATTCATCGCAACTTAGTGGACAACAATAACAGCCTTTTCAAAATTTATGATAAAATGTCCATGCTAGGTTACTAAATGAGGAAAATCCATCTTTCATCTCTAAATTTGGAATTGGGAACTATAGAACATAAATTACTAAAATTACTCATCACAAGCTATCAATATCCTAATGAATTTCTGACATGAAGTCAATAATTTAGAGTTAGTAATAAGACATATAAAGGTTATTAAAAAAAAAAAAAAAAAACTCTGATTGAGCCATGAGAGACTGTTCGTCTGATACTGGCATCTCCTTAAATACCACAGCATTCCTCTAGAGCCATGAGCCTATCAGATGCCAACTGACCACAGGGTCCAAAAACAGTTCTAAATGTAGACAAAGGCAATAAGATATAAATTTAATATCCCCAGCCTCCTGCTAAATGACCTACATACAAGAGCAACAGTGTCTCTCTCTTGCCCACTCAGGGACTAAATGATGAAATAAACAGTAGGTATTTATGATGTACCTAATTTTTAACAGAACCCAGTATATCATTGAGACCCTGTACCAATTAATTAAAAAAAAGAAAAAAGAACTGAGTGTATCAATAGATTGTTCAGTCTTGGCACATGAGGATATATTAAACCAGAGAACAAAGAATTTCAAGAAGATAAGCATCACCAAGAAGGAAGAATGAAAATAGAAAAGATACACAGAGAAGGAAAATAACATTGAGAAATTATAAACACAGAATTTACCAAAAAATTACACTCATATACTTAAAACCTACAAAACATGAGCAGATCAGCACCATGATCACTGATGGGCTAGTTTCTAACATCTTTTTAAAGACAAGTGAAGTGATGTATATTGAAGATGAACTATCAGGAGAGTCAAAGAAATATGAGACTAAGGATTTGGAAAAAGAGGTAGAATGTGATTATAAGAAAAGGAAAAAAATTTATCCTAAGTTTTAACTAAATAGTCAGTAATCCCATAAGCCCTCAAGACTTTTACGCAATTTTTAAAAGGCATTGTTTTTAAGTGAAGATTTTCAGTTGAAAAAAAAAAAAAAGACAAGTAGAACAACTCATTTTTCAGGTATGGAATTGAAGTAATAACTATAACCTAATAAACACCAGCTAGTTTACAATAACATTTGTCTTAAAATGACCCAAGGGGGACCCGACAGGATGGCTCAGTGGTCTAAAGCATCTACAGGCGGCTGCAGGGACAGGTTCGATCCCCAATCCCCAGCACCACATGCTTCACCAGCCCTGCCCTCAGGCAAGCTGAGCTGGCAATAAAAACAAATAAACAAACAAACAAAAGTTTTGAAACAAGAAAAAAAAATAAATTAAATTAAATTAAAAAAAAAAGACTCAAGGAAAAAAGCCTCATTAAAAGAGTGCCTTGCCGCAGACATAGCTTGGCAATTTAAATGCCTGCCTGGCCGGAATAAGACCTAGGTTCCAAGCCCAGTCCTGCATGCCATGACAGGATGAACACTGAGAGAAGGTGTGGTGGCCCACACCTGTAGTGCCAGCACTCAGGAGGGTAAAAGAGGAGTATTACTATGAATCTCAGCTGTGTAGCAGGATACTGTACCAAATAAATAAATAAAATATTACAAAAATTTTGGGGCTGGAGAGATAGCTCAGTAGAATAAGCACTTGTCTGGCAAGCACAAGGGCCTGAGACTCAGATCTCTTTTAACACTTCAGTAGGAAAATGTCCACTCTTATAAAATTATAAGTAACTTTCAAAATCATTTTCATTGTGTAAAAGGAAGACATTCACATGAAAGTTGGCAATTTTTATAATTTTCTTAGTGAAAATGTTAGACTGAGGACTTTTAGAACACCGGCTTCAGAGACAGAAGAATACTGCCACCCTTGACCCTAACACATATTAGTTAAATAGCAGTGATGAAGTAAGTAGTCATTCATGCCATGGGCGTATTATTTATTACTAATATGGCTGCTATAAAGACAAAATGTGGTAAGACTCACTAAGTAGTTACTAAAGTATAAATGCAAAGTAGCATCCAATGATTTTAACAAATCAATCTATAGTGCAATTCAACATTTGTAATTCTCTTAAATAAGCTGGAAATGATTTATCTTTACATCTATTTTTTTCCCTTGAAGCAAATGACAGTATTGCACAAAGGTCTTGATAGTTATGTAATTTTCATCCTCTATCTGAAACTAATTATGTAATAAAAACCTCAAGAGGAAATTAAGTCAGTTATTATGCTTCTGATCTACAAGAAGCTACATAATCCTCCTGTGTGAAAATTCCTTTTATTAACAAAAAAGAGATGCCTGCTTATAAAATCATTGCAGCTGATATAAAGCTAAAGTGGCATAGCTATCTCTGTGGTGTAATCTGGATAATTTTGATTATGTAGGCTGTGCTTCAAATCCTTATTTTTACAATGGCTACTTAACACAAGCATTATGTTCATCCATGTGCCAACTCACAATTTAATCAAGCATTTCCTATACTATTTTATAAAGGTTTAAGTAAGATTTAACTGGCAATTCAATGTAGTACGATGTATTAAATGGAGTCTCAATTCCCATCATGCTAAAACCATGAATACCTTGGACAGCTCCCACAGAGCTTAACATTGTATATTTCTTTAAAAATTACTAAACAAGTCTGAGTGTATACTATTAACACTATGTTGAATAATCTTACATATCATATAATATGTTCACATCTATGGTAGTCATTGCTCTATTTTATTCTAAAAATACTGGGAAGGACTAACCATTATCATGGAATTACTTTAAACAACTGATATTTTAACTCATTTTCAGTTGTACTGTAAAGCATATATGACTATGGAAGGGCAGGCAGTTACAGCAAGGTTGACTGTTTCTAAAGACTATAATTATATAAACTTTGAGTGAAGTTAAGTCCTTGAAGTGGAATCATTTCTTCTCACCTTAACTCACAATTTAAATCTGAAGCTCCATCATGTTCTCAGCAATTTGTAGTAATAATTTTTAAAGAACAAAGTGTCAGTTCAAATAAGTATACACATGACATACTAAAATACATCTAAAAGACTCAAACAAAAATTAATTGAGGGAGACTAGAGCATACATTAATCACAATCATGTAAATATCTTTAGTTACTGCTAATAATTTCTTGGTCCTCAACATACGACTAAATATATTATAAATATTATATTTTTTTTCTTGTTTCAGAACCCTTGTTTGTTTATTTATCTATTTCCATGGCCGGCTCAGCCTGTCCTGAGGGCAGGGCTGGCACAGAATGTGGTGCCGGGGATCGAACCGAGGTCCCTGCAGCTGCCCAAGCTTTCCTAAGCATGCGCTCTAGACCACTGAGCCATCCCGCCAGGCCCCTATAAATATTATATTAAAACAATCTAAAAATGGAGAAACAAAACATGAAGTCTGTTTGGTTTACACTTTGGCTCTCAAAGATAACTCCTTACAATATTACAAATGAATGACCAACTATTACTGAATTAATGTGTATATTCATTTTTGTAAGTGTTCTCATTTCTTTATGTATGAAATACAACAGAAGTTAGATTCTCAGAAACATATACACCAGTCATTCAAGTTCTTTTATTGCGGGGGAGGGAGTCCTTCATGTATCTTAAAAATGGTAAACAGAAATCTAGTATGTTCCATGATAAGTAGTGTGTCAAAGCATAGATATAATTTATGATTTCAAACATATGTTTGGTAGTGGCAGTGGTGGGTGTGTGCTTAGTTGGGCAGAGCAGATTGCTTCAAAAAACTCATCAAAGAGATTATCAGAGCCTATATGACTACACATATTTACATCTTGAGTTGATGTTTTATGTGTGTTTATTTTGATAACAAAAGCAGAAGGAAAAATTTATAAACAAAACCCAATTAAAATGCTTAGACACACAGGCATATGGTCATTCAGACTTCAAAGCAGTGATCCTGTTAGATTCCTTTAGATTTAAGATGCCTACACATTCCCACCAATAGAGACACAAATCCAAGAAGGGGGTGCATTATGTCACAGTCAACAGTGTGCTGCTTATTACGAGCATGTCAGTTGAGAATATGAGATCCAATACTGCAAATACATTAAAGGATACAATTAGAAGACTGTGTACTTTCTCAAAGGATGATGAGACATAATTTCTGTTCATGCTTTACTCTGGATGATATTATTTATTATTCTTATTATTCCAAAACATTTTATTTGGCCAGTTATTTATTTTAAATGGAATAAAAATATACATTTGTTGTTTGTTCTTTTACCCACTTCCTAAAACGCTCAAGTTTTCATAATCTCATAACCTCTACATGGAAATATTTTTGCTACATAATCAAGTTTACATGATGGAAATGTACTGTACTTTATTGCATTCTACTTAACTTAAAATTAATGTACATTAAGATAAAAGTTAGATGCAACAACTTAAGACATTTCAACCAATAAATATCAGAATTTCTACTTTCAGAATTTATCCTTACTTTTATACATCAGAATGGAATGGAAGACACTATCAAGTAATTTGTAAGTAACATTTTTAAACAAAAATACCTTGAAAATTCCCCTGCAAAACAATCATGGCAAATCTCCAAATATTTGAAGATAAGACCAACTTACCATCAAAATAATATAGTATCCTATGGATTACTACTAGTTACAGTTACATATATAATATATATATTATATATATGTAAACATATATATATATATATATATATATATATATATATATATATGTCAAGAATCTGTAAGAGTTAGCAATTCAGCCTACATGGCAACTTATAAGCACAAACATCTCAAGCTGATACATCTGTTCATTATATTAAAAAGGAGAAACTCATTTATTAAAAATCACATGAAATTACTCCTCCAAAATGATGTCATGTCCCAGTTTACTTTGAGATACAAAGATGCTGTCCATCAGAATCTCTAAACTTACTTCCCCAAGAACACAGCTAAGTTAAACCTGAAGACAAGGACAAAGTTCAAGCAGTGAGATGAGCTAGAAAGGAATGAAGACTTCTGCTTCAGCACTTCTACTTTACTTACTTCTCTTTAGTTCCTATCTACAGAAAACCAAAAGAGCAAAAAAGGGAAGGATAGCTCAACTGGTAGCACAGGCTCATCTAAAGCTGGGTGGCTTGGAAGCCTATTATCAGTTGTTTCTTTTTGTTTTATTTCTGACAGTCTCACCCTGCAGTTTAGGCTGACCTTGAACTCACTCCGTAGCTGGTGCTGGCCTTGAACTCATGGAACTCAGCCTCCAGAATGCTGAGATTATAGGACTGCACCACCACACCCAGCTCTTTGGTTGTTCATTCAACCAAAGAGTTTTCATTCAGCACTTTACCACACTTCCCTAGGGTCTGCCTATCTGACACAAAACCCAGTTTTAACATGGATTTTCTAATCCAGAATTAATCCATACCAGCAGCATCCTATAATTCCTTTTTTAAAAAGCTCTCTTTTCTTTCTCTCCAAAAGTGATCCGAGACAAAGTGTTCCTACTTAAGCAAGCATCTGAAGCCCTGGAATGAGGAGAGCATCACAGAAATGGTTAACTAAATCTAAGGAGGAGCAGCCAGGAAATTATCAGTGGAGTCAAAGGAGATATAAGAAAGAGATGTAAAATCTTGATTTATGACAAACAGTTCAGAGTAAGGCTTTTTTTTTTTTTTTTTTCATTCAAAGCCTGCTTTAATCTACAAAAATTTCTCCAGATCAATCCATCTCTGAAGCCATACAAACAGGGTTTCAATATTAGGGTTCTAATTACTCAGTCCTGGGACAATTGAAAGATGGGAGAAAGGAAAGATTAGTAACAATGCAAAAGTCATTGAGGAAAAGGAAAGAATATGTGTATCACAAAGGAAGATCCCCAGAAGGTGAAAAACCCAAAGTTAAGCACCAGTAGGTTGACCTTACCTTTCAACATTCTCAAACAAGCAGGCTAGAGGGCAAGGACACGAAAAGCAAGGCAAAGAGGAGAAAAAAAAAAGGAAAGGGAAAGCAAAGATAGATTTCACATAAGGTTTAGAATTTGAGGAGCGCAGGGAAGCCAGAAATTTCGAGAGGTTGGATTTACAAGTGGCTTTAGCCTTGCAAATTAAGAAACTAAAATGTTCTGGTAAAAGTGACTATGATTTCTCCCAGGTAACTGGTGAAGGCAGTTTAAGGCAGGCATGCCTCCTCTGTACTCAGAGCACCTCTCCGTGGTCAGCAACATCTTGGCTTCAAAAATATCCCACCTTTTGGAGATCAGTTTTCCAAGAACCCTGCCGCTTGTTTGCCTGTCAGCTGACTCTTAACCCGCGGCTAAGATACTGGAGATATAGATTCTCTACCTGGAAACTGAACTAGCCAACCCTAATTACAGAGTGGAGCACAGAAAGGGCTCCCCCCAAGCTTCCCATGTCCAGACAAGCAGCCACTGGGTGCTGGGGTTCCTGCCAGTGCCCTTGGACCCGGAGTAGGCTGGGTAGCACGAAGCTCTCTGCTCTTACTAGCAAGTCCCTCATTCAGCTTCAAGGTAGGCCAGACAGGGGCAGACAGCCTGGAACTGATCCCATGTTCATGCCTGCCCAGGACAGAGAGCTTTGCATCTGGAGGTCTACTAAACAGACAAGGCGTGCACCTCAGCCCCGTGCACCTCAGGATGGTGAGGGACAGGGTGATGACAGGAAACAGAGACAGGAAGCGAGCGACAGGAGGCGGCTAAAAGCCAGGAGAGAATAACAACAACAACAACAATAATAATAATAATAGATACACAGACATCTCAAAGAAGGGGGAGACAGAACGAGAGAGTCAGTGACGGCTGGGAGCAGGAGGAACCAAAGTCTGAGTCAGACGGACAGAAACTGAATCAGAGACAGAAAAGAGAATGCGAGAACATTGGGGCACTGAAAGAAATAGCAAAGAGAGGCAGAAAAAAGAAGGCAACCGTCCAGGAAGACACCCAAGAACCAGAGTGCACGGTGCTACGACCGAACAGCAACGCCCCCTGGGCTGTCCGCAGCTAGTGCCACAAAGTTGATGGCGCGGAGAGGCCAAGCTGTCCCTGCCGCGGACTCCACAGGAGCGCAATGCGCGGACCAGATCTTGGCCCAGCGGGAAGCGGGAAAAGCCGAGAACGCGAGCGGGCGGTGGCGGCAGAAAGTTCCGCGCTTCACCGTCCTCCTGCGCACCTGCGGCCGCGCCAGCTCGCCAAGGGCTCCAGAGAGCGCCCCGCGGTCCGCCGCGCCCTGCCCCAACCCGCCCCGCCCTGCCCCGCCCTGCCCCGCCCTGCCCTGCCAGGTCCCGCCGGGATACAGCCCCGCGCCCCGACTCGCTGCGGGACTTTGCGGCGCCCAGCCCCGCCACTCCGGCAGCCCAGAGAGGAATGTCCCGGCCCATCCGGGACAGAGCGGGAAGAGACAGAGAGACAGAGACCTGCTATCGCGGTCAAGGATCCCACGAAGAGAAGGCGGTCCGCGCGCGGGTCTGCCCCGGCGGAGCCCAGCCGGCGCCGGCCAGACGCGCAGAGCGCGGGCTCGCCCAGCTCCGCTCACCTGAAGCCGCGCGAGCAGCCCGGCTCCCGCCCGCGCTTCCTCACAGCGCCCCGCGAGCGCCGCGACCCGGCTCCGGCCTCGGCCAGCCCCCGAGAGGCTCCCTCATAGCGCGCGGCGGGCGGGAGGGCTCGGCGAGCGCGAGGCCCGGGAGGCAAAGGGGGCGCGCAGGGCTCGGCGCTCGGAGCTCGCGCACCGCCGCCGGTCGCTGCGCCCGGCCCCGCCCCCGCCGCCCGGCCTCGCGGCCCCGCCTCCTCCGGCCCGCGCTGCCCTCCCCGCAAGCCCCAGCCTGGAGGCCTGTCACTGGGCTCGCACCGTTTACGTAACCAGCACCCTAGCCCGCCTTCCTCCCCCTCCGCAGTTCCCGGGCTCGGGCAGCTCAGGGTGCTGCCGGGCCTGGGCCTGCGACTTGCACAAGTCCCGCGATACTTGCCAGGCACGGCCCCCAAGGGCGACTGTGGGGTGGGCTTTATGCCAGGGAGCCTGGCTGGCGACCCTGGCCGCCAGGGACCCCGCGGTGCAAAAGCCGGTTTGAGCGTGGGGTAGCGTCCTCCGAAGCAGGCAACCCCTCTGAGGGAAGCTGGGGCTCGGGCTGCCCTCGGGAAAGTTCCAACAACCTCACCCTTGCCGTCGGCTCTGCAGCGGAGAGAGCCCAAGAGGAACTTGAGGGATTAAGGTCGCGGCGCCTTGGGGTAGAAAAGACAGACTTGGCCTCTGGTGCGAGGTGGTTCACGCACCCCGACAGGATCCTACCTCCTGCCGTTCTCATTGGCGCCAGCGGCTGCCACCTCCACAGAATGCGGTCTTAAGAGAACCGTGAACGCAGCGCTTCATTGCAGTCTTAAATTTTTCAGGCAGAGGTAAAGGAAAAAGTGGGACTCCGAATTTCTTTCTCAGGTGGACAGATGTGGTAGTTTACACAAGTACTGCGTGCTTACTGAAGTACTAGAAAGCTTGCATATCCAACTTAATGTGTAGCGGAAAATCCATGATACTAAATAACATTTAAATAAATCTAAGGATTTTAGAAGAGCACCAAACTTAGGGCATGGGATCTGCAAGAGCTGCAACCTGTCTGTTCTCCATTCCCATGTGGGAGAAATTTTAAG
Organism: Myocastor coypus; assembly: GCA_004027025.1. Taxonomy (NCBI): domain Eukaryota; kingdom Metazoa; phylum Chordata; class Mammalia; order Rodentia; family Myocastoridae; genus Myocastor; species Myocastor coypus. Next base: position 16,662 of record PVJA010016688.1, read on the forward strand.
AAGTTGGACTGCTGTGTTCAAAGCTCTGTTTGATCATGTATTCACAGTGGGCCCTTGGTTAGTCTTTGGTGGTGGTGATGGTGGTGGTGGTGGTGGTGGTGGTAGTGGTGATGGTGGCTTTTTTGGTTTTGTTTAGCTTTGGGGGATTTGGCACTTGATTTCCCTTTTTGTAAGAAGTTGAATCCCAGCACTTGATAGGCTAAGGCAGGAGGATTGGTGCATGTTTGAGACCAGCCTAGGCTACAAAAGCTAGCTCAAGGCCAACCTAAACTGCATAATGACACCCTGCCTCAAAAAAAGAAAAAAAAAAAAAAAAGTTGACAAAGACCCTTCTTATTGTCCTGTATTTCATGGTTTATTTGGCAGACTCGAAGGAGTATATGATAACTACTTCAAAAATTAATATTAAACCATTTTGTGCATACATAATTGTAAAGCATTATGTCAGCAGCTTTTGATTATACTCAGAAAGGACTATTATTACAATTATTGATGCCTTTTTATGAATTGACTATCAATTTAAAGAATTAGTACATTGTCTACCATACCACTTTCATACCACAAATAATTATGGAACATCCAGCAGGTGTAGTGGCACATGCCTGTAGTTAACCTCTTAAAAGGTTAAAGCCAAGGAGCAGGCTTAGCTCGAGTTCAAGACCAGCATGGGCAACATAGGAACACCTCCATCTCAAAGCATAATAACAATATCAGGGAGTCTCTGGAAATCTGTTAAACCCATTTCTAAGTTCCAGTTCTGCTGATAGGACACTGACCACCACATGTTAAAGAAAGCTGTGTGCCAGCATAAAAGACAGTAATTGTAGTACTAGCCCAACCACTTACTAACTGAATGTCCTGGAAAGACCTAAGTGCCCATCTTTATATTCTTCAGCTCTGTAAAAAGAGAGGTTCCGTTTTGCAATGGTTCTAATAACATTTAATGTAGAGAAGTATCATAAATCTAGTGGACAAAACTAACATGTATTTCCAGTGTGTCTTCCCCAGCAATTATTAACTTTTGCTCAAAATTTGAACCAAAACAGACCATCTGCACTGCTAAAATCCTATGAGTTTTCTGCCACGGCTGGCTCAGTTCACGTAGTTTATGTCTTGAAGAGAGAAACTGCAGTCATATTGCAAAGGGTAATGTATGTAATAGTGATAAGAACTTGTGGCCGTTTCTTATAATTTACCTAAGATTCTTAATCGCAGAGAAAGACCAAGGTGTAAAAAGTCACCAATAATGGGATCGAAGCCAGGTGTGGTGGTGCACACCTGTAATTCCAGCACTTGGAAGGCTGAGGCAGGAGGATCGGTGCGAGTTTGATACCAGCCTGGGCTACAAAAGTGAGCTCAAGGCCAGCCTGAACTACATAGTGAGACTCTGTCTCAAAAAAAAAAGGATCGAGTGACATCCACAGCCTTGTGATGCAATGTACTGAGAAGTACAAATAGGATTTACTTAGTGTTTCAGACAAAAATGTATAATTGAATGTAATCATGAAGAGGCATGACATTAAAACTAAGGAAGTTAGCTCAAATGTCACTGTGACCAAAGTCAAAGAAAAGCTGAGGAATTGGTCTAGACTATAGGTGGTTAAAAAAGAGAATTATTAAGCTGGGTGTGGTGGCGCACACCTGTAACCCTAGCACTTAGGAGGCTGAGGCAGGAGGATCGGTGCGAGTTCGAGACCAGCCTGGGCTACAAAAGTGAGTTCAAGGCCAGCCTGAACTACATAGCAAGACCCTGTCTCAAAAAAAAAAAAAGAGAGAGAGAATTATTAAATGTGGTGTATAACATAGAATTAGTACTGGAAGGACATTTTGGGACAAAGAGCAAATTATGCATAAAATCCATAATACCCTGTATTTTAAGAAGTATTTTATGATAAAATTTGGTTATATTATATCAATATTAAGTTCTAACATTGGTAAGTTTACTACAGCTATGTGAGAAAGCCCTTAGTATTAAAAAGTACTTCATGAAATAGTTATCTTAGAATTGAAGAGGGCAAAAAGCTAAGCCTAGTAGCACAGACCTGTAATCTCAGCACTCTAAGAGTCTGAGGCAAAAGGATCTCCAGTTGAGCCCTATTGGGGCAATTTAGTGAGGCCCTGCCTCAAACTTAAAAAAAAAATTAAAATAGGATGTAGTGTGGGTCAGTGAGAATGTCCTGAGTTAAATCCTTAGTACCCACCAAAAAATTTTTTAAAAATGAATTTTACTTTATTCACAAATAGTCTAGAAATATCTAGAGAGAAAATGAGGACACAAATGTGAGAAACCATCACTGCAAGTAAGTTTGGACAAAGACCATTAATTCTTTGTGGCAATTTTGGAGCATAATCCTTTACATTTGATGATGCTTTTGTTAGTTTTATTGGTCAAATTCAGGACCTTGTGCTTGCCAGGCAGGTGGTTAAGTAGCTGAGCTATCTATCTCCCAAGCCCTGAAGCTATTTTTATAAATGAGAATAACTTTATTTATGTCAAGAAGATTAAATATCAAAATTTATTAAATATATATGGAAAGTAATAAGAAGCTATACTATACTTTTTAAAAAGAATATTAAATTATAAATTATAATTTAAAAAATAATTTTTTATTTAATCAGAGAACGTATTATAATTATTTTAGTTAATCAGAATAATCAATATTATACAATGAACTGGCTGTAAGTATGCAATAACTTAGGTGAATTATATCCCAAAAACAAAAATATGAGTTGACCAAGTACAATTGCCTCTTCTATGGTTAACTAAGGCTGTAATTCAATGGAAATAAAGGGCAAGATACATATATGTAGCTAAAATTAAAATTAGTAGTCTTTGGCAAAATAGTAAGAGTTAAGAAGGGGAAAAACTGTCACATCATTTAAGAATGTTAAGATTGGATGTGTTGGGGATTAGAGATATAAATAGAAAATAGAGGCATGAATTTTATATTAACAAATGAAAATCTGAACGTAATTCTAAGGGTCAGCCAGATAGCTCAGTGAAATAAAGCACCTGTTTAGGTAAAGCCCAGCTGCCAGGGTTCAATTCCCCACCTGCTGTGTCAGCCCCGCCCCATGGCAAACTGAGATAGTGATAGAGACTGGGTATGATGGCACTGTGCCTGTAATCCCAGAGCTTGGGAGGCTGATAATGAGAGAATCACTGAGTCCGAGCTACCTAGTGAGACCCTGTAGACCTTGTACAAAATACATTAAAAATAATAACATTAATAATAATAATTCTAACATGGTAATAATCATCTGGAACACTAATTTTTCCTTAATACCTACAATGAGCTAAGTATTAAGGTAGGTGTTGATAAAAAATAAAAATAAAAACAGACCTATAAGAAATTAGAGCATGGTCTTTCATTCAGTGAATATCCATGAGGTGCTTACAACATGGCAATTATTTTCTAGGCACAGGAAGTACTACAGTGATCAGATGTATGAGGATACTGATCTTATCAATACTACATTTCAATTAGGAGTGTGGTAAATGAACACGCATCTATTTGTGTTAGGTGATAAATTCTAGAAGCTAATTGAAACAGAATAAGAGCTGTATTTTCTAACTAATGTATCACAAACTATTTACAAATATGCATGATATATCCATCAGAACTGACCAAGTAGTGTGGCCTTAAGTCGCTAGTACCCAGAGTCTAGTAGCCTGTGATAAAAGGAAGCTCCTTGGAGAAATTGGAGCTTGCATTTGAAAGTGTAGTTCACTGGAGAAGTGAAGGTGAGGAGATTGGGTAGACACTTCTACTACATATAGCTCCGAGTAACAACCTAAAGCTCTACTAGCATAAGTTTCAGATAATTCTACTTCATGGAACACTAACTGTTTTGGTGCTGGTAGCCACAGCAGCTACAGGTTAGGTGTTCTACCAACACATGAGAATTCTGCAAATCAAGCTTTATCTCTATTTTGAATTTTCTGATAAATCCTGCACAATTCAATACATCTTATGTTAGAATATTTTTCTGTTAATTTCTGTGAAAATATTACCTTTTAACCAATTTCAAAATTGATACGATAGTACCTCTGATCACAATCTCAATTATTCCCATGAGTTTAGTCACAAACAGAATTGGATGAGAATTAAATCAAATTTCTTCATAGGAACAACATTGAACCTAACTTGAATTTCATTTGGTGCTTATCCAATTCAATTTATGACCAAAATCAGAATTGTGGAAAGAATTAAGTTTTTGAGCCAACGTACCATTATATATTCAAATCTCTTCTATTTTCTCATGATTAAAGTTTGCATCCCTTTAATAATGGCAAATTTTTACTTTTCCATAGCTATGTGATTGGAATATATTTTCTTAACTACACAGTATTATGTGTAAAGGCAAAAAATATAGCTACTTCTTTATATATCATGTAGCTTCACTCACAGCACTGTGCTTTGTACAATAAATTTTGGTTGGCTAAATAATCCCACCAGTTATTAATCAGCAGTTAAAAACATTTGTTGTAAATATATCTCACCTTCCCTGCCCCACTAGACCTTTTCTCCCTGTGTTTTGAATTCTTGATTAGGCAGTAATTACTAATGTCAAAAAATTGAAGAAAACAACTAATTTTTAGCCCTTAATGATAATTCAGTACCCTGGAAAACAATAAATGACCTTCTCCCAGCCAGAGCTGTGACCATACTAGTCTGACTATGCTATTATTTATGACAGATTGACAGTAAAAAATAAAGAAAAGAGAACTGTGTTGAAAAGACTGACTAAGCTACTCTCACCATTAATAAACAGAGATAGAGATGGAAAACAGCACAATGAAAAAGCACTGGCATTCACCTTAGAAAATGTGGCTTTGCTGTCACTTCAATTCTCTACCTCCATTAAATCAAAAGGCAAAGATAAAGTAAAATGCTGAGTGCTCTCAGAACTCAAAGTGAAAACAATTCAATAAATACAATTATAAGCGTTTTCCACTTACATATGTCAAGTAAACATATCCCTTCTTAGGAAGCAAGCTCCCTCCAGGACAGTCTGTATTATACTTTTCTAGGAATGAATAGAATATCCAGGGTATAGTAGATTATCATTTACTTATTAAATGTATGCACTAAATTGTTCTGTAAAAAAATACTTTATATTCTTATTGAAACTTATGAGTAATACATTATACCTGTAAAACTATTTCACATTTAAGAATTTCTTACTCCTCTGTTTAAACTTTCAAAATACTTACCAAACACCTACACAAGCAGCAAAATTTATTAATTTTTTTTTTTTTAGTTTTCTTTTGAAGCTCTATTTAATTCCTTTTGGGGTTGGCAAGATAGCCCAGCAGTCTAAAGCACCTGCTTAAGCAAGCTTAGGCAACCACAGGGACAACGGTTCAATCCCAGCACCACGTGCTACGCCAGTCCCACCCCTAAGGCAGACTGAGCCATAAATAAATAAATAAATAAATAAATAAATAAAATTTTTTAAAAAGGAAAGAGGAGTTCTTACTAAATAATTCCTTGTGTGTGAAAAAGTAATCAGAGTGTGTTGGTTATTTGAAACTTCACTCATAATTCCAGCCAACTCAGTGGTAACAATTACAAAATTATTTATCCAACAAATAGCTTAGATCTGACTAACTCCATAAAACAGTATCTTTTACATTTGTGTATTAATGTTTTATACATTAAATGAGTAGGATATAAAAACATCAAAGCCACTACATTTAAATGTAAATATTTTAAAGGATTCCCAGAATGATTTAGGTTTTCTTGCTAAGCCTCATTTTTCTTCAGCTATCCTGTCCAAAACAATTATTTATGTTGCAACATAATGTCCAAACTTTAAAAAAATGAATTGGACCAGAAAGCTTTAATAAGAAAATATAAACTATGCAATGATCAACACAGAACAGGAATTAAACGTATTAAGTGATGACAAATGTTTGGTCTTGAACACTAAGTATCTGAGTAGAATAATGTCTGATCACTTTATATATACTTATGATGTGAAGGGCCAATTTTCTCAATGTGAGTTGACAGAGGAATAATTTATTCAGTAGGAAAAGTTGACTGTCATTGTGAGGAATTATATGAAATTTAGCTAAATAAGTAAAAGGTATTTCATATTATACTGCAAGTTAAGAACAACAAAAGCACTCCTTACTAGAATTTTCATTAGCCTGGAGGGCATAACATTCCATTAATTCACTAATACATATATTTACTATTTTTCAGATAGACAAACAGAGAGTGAAACAGTAACAGACATAAAAACATCATTATATGTTTTTTATTTTGTATATGTATATATTTCCTTTGAAAAGCCTAGGGCATTTTACAAACATAAGCTATGATAATATGAATCATAATAAAACTGGGCAGAATTCTAAAGCCAGAAAGATTATAGAAAATTTAAATAGCTCTATAACTCTAAGCCTAATAGTATTTTTAAAATATTCTAGATATGAGGTGATATTTTGGTGCACTTTTGCTTTGAAGTAGTCACCCGTATAAAGTCAAAGCAAAAGTCTATTGTTTTTAAAGAAAATAATGCTAGTCTCCCCACTAGAATACTCTAAACATGGAAATTGACCTTTTGCAGTTTATATCCTAAGATATTGCCAATTACTAAAATTTGTAAAGAAAACAGAAAATAAATTGTTTAAGTGTACTTTTGCCTCAGGGATATATACAATAGCTCTGCAAACCTCTTTCCAGACTTTCTATCATGTCAGTTTGATTGACAACAGTGTGCCGGATGTGTAACCAAAAGGTCATCATGTTCTTATGTGTGTATGTATATTTATGTACAAACCAACCCATTATACAATTCATTTTATTAAGAAAATAGCCAGACTTACCTTTGTTTCAAAATATTTAATCACCTTATGACTCCCAGATGTAAAAAAAATTAAGAGTTAATAGCTACCAGGCATAAAATGTACAATTGGGAAAAGTATCTTATATGATGTGTATGCCACCATGCTATCTTTTAAAGATTCTTCAGCATGAATCAGTGGAAATTGTGAGGGTGATTAAAAAGTGAAAGTTGATGATGTTTACTTCCTAGAAGTCTTCAAACTATTGTAGATGAGCTGCCAGTTCCTCGCAAGTTGAAAGGTGATTATGAGGCCTCATGTCTTGATTTCTAGACCCCAATTAAAAGCACAGAAAATGCTAACTATATGTCTTAGTTATTTTTTACTCGTTGCTGGGGCAAATACCCAACACTCAAAACGAAGTAAGGAAAGGTTTATTTAGCTCACAGTTTGTGGAAGTTTCAGTCCATATTTGGCTGGCCCAAGGATGAGTGGATCAGGGCAGAGAGCATCCAGTTCATGTCAGCAGAACAGCAACAAAATAGTGACAGGTGCAACCAAACAAACAGGGTAGCAGAGCAACAACTGTAGTCTGTCTCTCTGTCTCTCTTTATATTCCTATCAGGCTCTCTGCCTTAGGATATCCGCCCTAGACCACACCCATAGTCCCAGCCCTACTCAGACCCATAATCCCATTAGTACTAAAACACATAATCCCAGTGACTCATGAGTCAAGTCTCAATCTATAGAAGTCCCTACCCAATGACTACATGAGGCTTTTGGGGGGACAACTAGACATAAACCATAACACTATAGTATACTAAAACCAACTTCTTATAACTTTCATCCCAACCAAACCAAAAAAAAAAAAAAAAAAAAAAATAGTAAATGAAAAACCACACTCTTATTTATTCACCAATTTACACAATTTCTTTCATCTACATATCTCCTTCCTTCTCAGAAGTCCATAAATACTCTGAATAGTTTGAAGTAAAATAAACAAAATACTAAATGTTGTAATATTCTGTGTCCGTGCCAAAAGACACTACGAGAAACCCAGTGAATTTAGCTCAGAAGACTCAACAAGATTTGTCTCTCTTGAAGTGAGCCTCGACCCACAGAAGAATCTTTTTTTTTTTTTGCGGGACCAGGGTTCAAACTCACAAACCTTGCATTTGCCAGGCAGGCACTTGTGCCACGGAGCTATCTCCCCAACCCCCACAGAAGAATCTTACTTTTATTGAATACTAAAGGACAGCCTACAGAATTTGCTTAACTGCTTTGGGGAATTCAGACTAGAGACCACTACTTCTATCACCATTTACCTAACATCAGGTTAATATAAATGCTAATTGAAAACATTCCAAGCAGGGGAGGAGATAACCAGTAACATCCCAGGCAAGGGAAGAGACAATAATCAAGGAGCCATTAGAATAAACAGTTATCTGCCTCCTTGAATCCAGGTTTCAGGAATCCCCAAGTAACCCCCTACAGCTGTCCTTGGGCTTTATTGTTCTCTATTTAAGATGCTCGGTTCTTATCTCTACAATTAAATATCCAGTTCTATCACTTACCATCTTTGTGACTTTGGGCGTGTACTCCCTGGAGAAGTAGTTATTTTGTTGGTAAAATGGATGTAGACTATGTTCCATAATAGAAGTTTTGAGAGTTAAATGATCAGGTGGATCTCTAATATACTACCTGGTATACTGTTAAGTATTCAGTAATTGATTCCTAAATTCCCTGTATTTTAAAGGTATTTTGAGGAGTCATAAAATGTTATAAAGATTTACTCACAAGTGAAATAAATTGGAATCACATGTGTAAACATTGTATTTTCTCCATGGTGTAAGAAACTTAAAAAGTAAATAAGATCCAAGGCCCCAAGGTAGCTCTGTGGACTAAGCACCTGCTTTGGCAAGCACAGGGACTGGGTTCAATCTCCAGTCCTGCAAACCTCATCTGCTCTGCACCCAGTGGTCACTGGTGACAGAGTCTGGGTGCATGCCTGTAATCCCAGAGCTAGGGAGGTTGAAGGATTACCACAAGTCTGATCTGCATAGTGAAACCCTGGACCAAGTACACAAATGGAAAAAAAAAGTACATAAGATCCAAAAGGTCTAATAGATATAGTAAAAGAGAAAGAAGCTGCTCAAATGAAAAGAACAACTAGGGAAAGGAGAGAGAAAAGAAAGGGAATAAAAGATATGTATATATACAGAATATAGCTAAGATAATAGTACTACTTTCTATTAGTTAATTGAAATTAACAATGCTTATAGTGTATGATCAATTTTACAAGCCTGTACCAGCTAATCTGATCAAATACCTTGAACATAACAATATGCAATACAATAACCATTATTAATTTCCTATTATCTTGCTTTGGAATTATCATTTTATGAAATTTATCTATTTAAAATAAAATTTAAATGTATTTATACATTATATATATATATATATATACATATTTTCTTCTCTCTGAAATCCCACTCCCCAAATCTCTAAACTTGGTAATGTTTCTAACTTAAAATTAACATTTGTATACAAAATGTTTTATCCCTAGCCCTAATTATTATTCCTGTCATTTTCACAGGTGCAAATGTAAGAGGGGTGTTATGGTTTATGTCTAGTTGTCCCCCCAAAAGCCTCATGCAATCATCGTGCAGGGACTTCTAGAGTTTGAGACTTGACTGATGATCCACTGGGATTATGTGTTTTAGTACTGATGAGATTATGGGTCTGAGTACTGCTAGGAATTATAGGTGTGGTCTGAGGCAAATAGGCCAAGGCAGAGAGCCTGATGTCATTTAAAGAGAGACAGAGAGACAGACTCACGCTGTGGCTCTCGGCTCCCCTGGTTGTTTCATTGCCTTTGTCACCATACTGCTGCTGTTCTGCCACCATGAACTACTACTCTCTGCCATGTGCTACTCAGCCTTGGAGCTGGCAAAATATGGACCAAAACCTCCAGTAACTGTGTGTTAAACTTTTCCTTCCTTCATTTTTGATGTCGGGTATTTGTCCCAGCAAGGAGAGAAAAGTAACTAAGACAAGGAGAATATACCATTCATGAATATACATATTCACACAGTGGAATGAAACTTTTCTCTTGCTGGTCACAGGACTATCCCCAGTAGGTAGAACTGAGTGATATGCCCCTCCTCCTGAGGACCTCATAGGTAGCCGGGTCGTAAGACATTTGTGTAGTTTTCCTTCTTTAGTGTCCACTGCATATCAGCTTTTCTATGATCAGCTTTTCCAATGGCTTTGTAATGATTGCTCCCCTTTGTTGAAATCATTTTACCAACAACCACCTCCTGGCCCTGTCACAAGCTTCCCATATAGTGGAACATGATAAATTTAAAAATATTAGTTACTGAACAGGCAACTGAGTTCCACAAAACTTGTTAGTCTAAGGTTTGTATACTTAACTTTAGGTATAAAGATGTTATAAACTGCCTAAAATATGAAAATAGTTGTGTTTACAAAGGACCAAGAATGAAAGCATCATCTGTGTGTAAGAATCAAAAACTCTTTGATAATAAAACTAAAATTTACAAGTTCAGAGCTTTTCTTTACAAAATATTATGGGATGATAACTTCCATTTTATCATATTACTTTGCCTTTTTTCAGCAAAACTTCTAGTTTCAAGAAATATAAAATAACTAAATTGGTTCAAGTATTCAAGTGCAATTTATTTAGCTACTATTGAGCATTTATTACTTACTATTGAGATTTTATATCATTCTATTTCATATTTTAAAAATCTACCCTTTAGTCATTGAATCTTGTTACTAGTGCTAGTAAAGAAAGGAATCAAGAAATAATATATGAAGAGAGACAGACAGATAGGCTGGCAGGCAGGCAGGCAGGCAGGCAGAAAGACAGACAGACAGACAGACAGACAGACAGACAGACAGACAGGCAGACAGACAGACAAAGACAGAGAGCCAGAGAGAGAGATGCATCTGTCATATAATTATCCTATAAAGTATTTGGATAGAATGTTAAGCCAATTATACTAAATGTTAAGTAATATTGCAACATTTTCAACGAGGCCTTGCAATGTTTTCATTGAAAGGTGCAGAAGTACCTGAACATGATGGTGCATCTCTGTAATCCCAGCTCGCTGCTCATAAACTGTGTAGGGGAATGAAGCTTACGGTTAGCCTAGGCAACTTAGTGAGATCCTGTCTCAAAATAGAAAATAGAAAAGGCTGAGCTACATCTTAGTGTGAGGGCCAAATCTGATTTCCCAATACTAAGTGCAAAAATTGTACAAGATATGATTTCTCATTTTTTGCTAAGTATATTCTTTAAATCTCCATTTAAATGGCTATTGAAATAATATTTAAGAAGTGCATTTTATAGCCATTGTTTATGACCCAGGACCAATATATTCTTCTACAATTTCTATCACTGCTAAGTGAAACTTGAGCAATATTTTAATTATGTTGATTTGACTAATCACTAATCCCTCCTATTTTGAAGATTAACAATGAGAAAAAATAATTGCCAAAATTAGTTCTTTGAGCCTACAAGATTATTAGTCAGTTTCATGTTTGCTTCCTTCATTAAAGGACATATTTTTCAAACAACTGGTTATACATATTTTAGGACTCTGGCCAGAAAAATTAAAGCTGATGTGAAAAAGTTTAGAATAAGTCAGGAAAAAAAAAATTAAACCAGAAACTGAATGGTAAACAGTCAGGTGGTTTAAAAGTAGTATTCTTGAGGCAGAATGATTACAGCCAGAATTCTGTGGATATTACCTAATGTAGACGGGTTTCTATGTGTTAAAAACAAAGCACAAAAAATGAATCTAGTGTTTGAAAATTAGTGCCACTCTACTTCTGACCTTCTTTCTATTTCTCAAATAATTTGACATGCTTGAGCATTCAAGTCTGCATTTTCTGTCCCCTCCCCCATACAGAACGTTCTATAGATAATTATATCTTACTCTTACTACAATGAAGCCAGCACTTAAACATCATTTTCTCAGTGAACATTGACCTCCTAATTTCACACAGCACATGTCATATATTCCGCTTTCTTTTTAGCTAGCTGTCTTTCTCCATGGTTATCACTATCTAGAGATTTTACTTATACATCTTATTTATGTTCTCTTATAAAATAGAAAAAAAAAAAAACTTTATCATTGGTGGTAAAGCTATGACCCACATGCTGCAGCCAGCTGTTTGTTGTCATTAAAAGCTCTTAGAGGTCCCCCAGTACTACCTCAGATGATAGGTCCTCCTGCTCTGCCCCAACTCTAAGAACCATACTGGGCACAAGACTACAGCTCCATAAATTGTTCAAAATTAAAAAGTGATAACCTATAATTATTGCTTCCATTTTGCTAATGAGAAAACTCAAAGTTATAGTTACAGCCTTGGCCCAAGATCATATAGGAAACAAGCAAACAAAAGAATAAATAAATAAATACTATATTCCAACCTCTAGAGCCTGACTATGGCTCTGTCTCTTAATTGGCAAGTTACATAAAGAAGTGCGCTGTTTTTTTGTTTATTTATTTATTTTTATGGCCATCTCAGCCTGCCCTGAGGGCAGGGCTGGCGCAGCATGTGGTGCCGGGGATCGAACCGCGGTCCCTGAAGCCGCCCAAGCTTTCCCAAGCTGGCGCTTTAGACCACTGAGCCATCCTGCCAGGCCCAAGAAGTGCGCTGTTTTTAAAGAATATAGAAAATAAACTTGATGTGGAAGTGTAGAATATTTCTAGGTTAACAAATACACGAGTTCTAGCTTCACTATTTTAGATCAACAATCTGACTTATGAAAATGAAAAATCATGATCCCTAAGGGATAAAAATAGAGAGGTAATCAATTTTTTCACTAATTTGTTTGTCAAAACTGTGAGATATTTGTTTTAATCACAACAACTTTCCTTATTTTCTCCTTTAACTTTTATTAAGGAGGGAGTCCTGAGTTCCTGGGAATAACTCTGGAATCTTACCATAAACTACGAATGTGCTCTACAAGGTGGAGCTATAGCTCAGCGGCAAAGTGCCTGCCAGGCAAGCGCAAGGTCCTGAATTTAATCCGCAGTATGGGGAAAAGAAAAAACAAAGTGTTCCACTACTAATTATGTCTCAACTCCCTTTTCCCTTTTCTAAGTGGGATTAATTTATATTTAGAAGTGTAGCATAAATGTTCACAAATTACATATGCATAGCTCTGTGAATTTAACAAAGGGAATACATCCTTGTACCAGTTGTATACTGCTAAATATATGACACACAGATGCTTTAACTTAAACAGAACAGTACTGAAAAACTTCAGTTTCCAATCAGTAAATAATATCCTTTTCTGTTCATGATTATTTCAACCAATACTGTATCCAAAATTATCATATCTGTCCTCTACTCAACACAATCAGGCCCTTTGTGTATTTTCCCCTTTGTTCATTTTAAAATCAGATTACTTTTTATTATTGAGTTCTAAATATTTCAATCTTTATTTTTAACTAACCTTTCTGTTTAAGTATATTTTCCCCACCTCCATGTTTTCCAGATATGTTCTTATATTAATTTCTTGAAGTGTTAGTTATTTATCACTCATTTGAATTTGTAATATGTTAGAGTTAATTTCATATATGTTGTCTGCCAGGATTAACTCTTTCCATATGGAGATTTAATTGATAGCATCCATATTCTGAAAATAACCTATTTCCTACAGCATTAAACTTTCCACTTGTTGCAAATACTGTGTCTATTATGTACCTAGTCTGGAATCTATGCCATTCCGTGACCTTCTTTTTTGTTTTTCTTTATCCTTTTGAGACAAGATTTCATGAGTAGTTAAGGCTGAAATTGAGACACCATTGTAGCCCAGTGTGGTCTTGAACACTTAAAAATCCTCCTGCCTCAACCTCCAAGTGATGAGATCATAGGCCAGGTCTTCCGTAGTCATTTACTTACTTGCAACCATATCGTATTGCCATAAACCAATGTGACATAATAATATTTCCATTTTT